>OX377618.1:159816187-160114041 GCA_947397865.1 Polietes domitor
ACGAACTTTATATACCCTCCACCATTGATTGCATTCCACAGAGGTTGTCGGTTTTGGTAGAAGTGCAGTAATATTATAGGCAAATATAAATTTTTTAATATAGCCAAACCAAAACAAATACAAATATTGATAAAATAATTTTATAAATAAATATAAAATATTATTGCCACGCTTATAAGGCAAGGCTATCAATACGCCAGTTCAAAAAATAAATATTCTTCTATTTATTTTTTCAAAAAGCTTAAATACCATAAATATTGGTAGTTAGTGGGTGCTAGAGTTGGTTGTATTTCCATTATATTTTGCGTGTCTATGCAGTCCGAGGAATGTATACACCGAATTCCATGATTGCAGCTGCGCCCATTTGGTTGGTACCATTTTTACCCCCTTGACGTTTCTACGTAATTAGAATTTCATCATTCTAGCTGTAGTCGTTTAGTTGGTACTATTTTTATCCCTCTGTACCACTGTATCCCTTGAAAGTACGAATTTCGAAAAATCCGTTTATTTTCCGTGTCTACGCAGTCAGTGGAATGTATACTCCGCATTTCATGACTCTAGCTGCGATCATTTGATTGGTACTATTTTTATCCCCTTTTTTCATTTTAACTACAAAAAGTACGAATTTGGAAAAATCTGTTTATTTTAAGTGTCTACGCAATCAGATGAATGTATACACCGAATTTCATTAAAACATTTTTCCCTTTGGGCCGATTTCGCCCCGTTTCAATCCCATCCGATCTACGACTATAAGACGCATTTATGGAAAATTTGAACGTTCTAGCTCCTTTCGTTTAGATGGTAGCGTGCTTTCAACAGACGGGCGGACGGACGGACGGACATGGCTAGATCGTCTTAGAATTTTATGACGATCGAGAGTATATATACTTCATAGGGTCTCAGGTCGATATTTCAAGGTGTTACAAACGGAATGACAAAGTTAGTATACCCCCATCCTGAAGGTGGAGGGTATAATAAGCATTTTATTGATTATTTTGAGCATAAATTTAGATTTAATACATGGAAATTGGAAATTTTATATATTTCTCAAATTCATATATTTACATTACTGACAATAACAATGGGTATTTGTTTATTACTACAAACATAACTTTTTAAATTCGCTAAGTAGCCTTTTTTGGCGAAACCCAGCTAGGGGCTGCATGATCTTTATTGTGAAACAAAAATATCATAACGACAATACTATGGCTGACATAATGTTAATACTTAAACCCTCGTGCTTGATAAACTTTAAATTTCTAGTTTTCCTAGAAGAATAGAAGAAATAAAATGTGAAAATCTTCCTAATAAACAATTTACTTTACATATGAAACCAGTAAGAAATTGTCAAAAATTGGGATACAATAAAAAAATTTTCAATTAGAAACTTTCAAGAGAAATCAAATATGAATAGAAATATATCCCACGGTATTTTTAAATAACCCTTTGTAAGAACTCGTGACTGGTCTATTTCAATGTTTTTTATTTTTTATGAGTTTATTTACTTAATATTAAATTTTTTATATTGATTTACATTTTAGAATATTTTATTTGTTTATTTTGATATGTGATATGTAATATGTCAGTATTTCAACCTATTTTTATTTATTACTACAATAATAAAAAATATTTATTTCTAGATTATTATTATATTGTTTTGTCCTTCTCGATAACTTACAATTAAGAGACTTGATAAGGTAATATTTTTATATATTGTTTTTTTTTTTTCTTAAATCAACAAGAAAAATCTGATAGCAACACTATGCGAGTAGTAAGCTACTTTCTTGCTAAGCGAGTAAATTCCTTACAAAAAATTAGCTAGTAAGCCCAATCGAACAGGCCTATAGTTTAATAATCAGGAATTACATTCATATTAAAAGTTACCAAAAAAGTGCGAAAACCTTGAAATAGTGTACACGGACGTGTATGGTGTGCGTAATAGGTTAAAAAAGCACACCAGTTACAAAATGTTGACATTTTAAATCATGGCGTACCTAAAATACATTATTTTTTCCCGGCAATTTCCGGGATTCCCGGGAAATAATATCACTCACAAAAACAACCCCAAATATTGATTGTTTACATTATTTTTTCGAATTTTGTTTTCAGTTATTTCAGCTGAGAAAAAGTTGTGTCAACTTTTTTATTATATGTTAGAATTTGGATATTAAACGTCTTTTCTTGGCATATTTGCCATTATCTAATGTCTACAATAATAGTATCATCAAACAATGGAACAATATCTGCAGCTGCAGTACCACGTTCCAAGCATACCGCCAGCAGAGCTAATAAAAGCAGAGAGAAGTGAGGTCTACAACGAAATGAAATCTCAACCTTGGAAAAGAATTTTATGAAGAACAAGTAAGGAAATGCGGGGCCGACTATATAATACCCTACACCACTCCCTGCGTATGTACCTCGCTAAACCCATTTATTTCATGGGAGCAATTTTATGTAGTTCATATAAATTATACGGTATAAATTATACTATAAATTCATCTTTAGTCATATTTAACGAATATGGTTAATAATATGGTAATTGATCCAATTATCCGACAGACAAATACAAATTATACAGTAGTAATAGGATGAATCGGACCAACATTTCAAAAGGGGCATATAACTACATTTTGGGCCTGGTCCAAAACATGGACCTATATATTTCTCATTCACGGTAGGTATTCCTGGTTGAAAAATACCTCATCTATCTCATCTTTCTATCTCATTACAATTCAATTCGTAAAAAAAGTTAAATCGGGAAGGATTTTTGCATCCTGTAAATGTATGTGTTTGACAAAAAATGTTAAATCGGAGAGGCCATTTGTATGGGGGTATATTGAAACCTGGAACGATTTGACCCGCTTTCACCATGTATGTTTATTGGTGAAATATAATATGTAAAGTTTGGTCAAAATCGGTTAAACATTCGGGAGCAACATTTGTATGAGGGCGATATCTAAATCTGAACCGATCTTACCCACTTTCACCATAGGTTGGATTATAAGATCTTGTGCCAATTTTAAAGAAAAACGGGTACAATATGTGGATTTTAGAGCGGAAAAAATCAAATCGGGAGCGACATTTGTATGTGGGCTATATCTAAATCTGTACCGATCATACCCACTTTCAACATAGGTGTTTCTAATTAGATTATAAGATGTTGTGCCAAATTTAAAGAAAATCGGGTGCAAGATGTGGTTTCTAGAGTGGAGGGAGTGACATTTGTATGGGGGCTATATCTAAATCTGAACCGATCTTACCCAGTTTCAGCATAGGTGTTTCTAGTTCGATTATAAAATGTTGTGCCAAATTTAATAAAAATCGGGTACAATATGTCGTTTCTAGAGCGGAAAATGTCAAATCGGGAGCGACATTTGTATGGGGGCTATATCTAAACCTGAACCGATCTTACCCAGTTTCAGCATAGGTGTTTCTAGTTTGATTATAAAATGTTGTGCCAAAATTTAAAGAAAATCGGATACAATATGTGGTTTCTAAAGCGGAAAATGTCAAATCGGGAGCGACATTTGTATGGGGGCTATATCTAAATCTGAACCGATCTTACCCAATTTTTGCATACGTGTTTCTAGTTCGATTATAAGATGTTCTGCAAAATTTAAAGAAAATCGGGAACAATATGTCGTTTCTAGAGCGGAAAATGTCAAATCGGGAGCGACATTTGTATGGGGGATCTATCTAAATCTGAACCGATCTTACCTAATTTTTGCATAGGTGTTTCTAGTTGGATTATAAGATGTTCTGTAAAATTTAAAGAAAACCGAGTACAATATGTCGTTTCTAGAGCGGAAAATGTCAAATCGGGAGCGACATTTGTATGGGGGCTCTATCTAAATCTGAACCGATCTTACCCAATTTTTGCATAGGTGTTTCTAGTTGGATTATAAGATGTTCTGTAAAATTTAAAGAAAATTGAGTACAATATGTCGTTTCTAGAGCGGAAAATGTCAAATCGGGAGCGACATTTGTATGGGGGCTATATCTAAATCTGAACCGATCTTACCCAATTTCACCATACGTGTTTCTAGTTCGATTATAAGATGTTCTGCAAAATTTAAAGAAAACCGGGTACAATATTTCGTTTCTAGAGCGGAAAATGTCAAATCGGGAGCGACATTTGTATGGGGGCTATATCTAAATCTGAACCGATCTTACCCAATTTCGGCATAGGTGTTTCTAGTTGGATTATAAGATGTTGTACCAAATTTAAAGCAAATCGGGTACAATACGTGGTTTCTAGAGCGAAAAATGTCAAATCGGGACCGACATTTGTATGGGGGCTATATCTAAATCTGAACCGATTTCCTCCAAATTCAATACCGATGGTCCTTGGCCAGAAAAAATAGCTTCTGCCAAGTTTCATGACAATCGGACAACAATTGCGACCTGTAGAGTGCGAACAAACTTAGATGGACAGCAGACGGACAGACGGACGGACGGACAGACAGACATCGTTAAATCGACTCAGCTGGTGATTCTAAGCCGATCGGTATACTTAAAGGTGGGTCTAGCTCGATTATTTCTTGGTGTTACAAACATTTGGCGCGAAACTAACTTATAATACCCTAGACCACGAAGTGGTGTAGGGTATAAAGACAGATAGACACACAAATATATACCGGACATTGAAAAATGGATGGAAAGAAAACATCTTCACATCTTCTTTGTTACTCAGGTACTAAGGGGACATTGAAAATTCTCAAAATACCTCGATATATTCTAAATTATACAACTTGTAACTTGTAATATATGCGGATAATGATGCCGAACACACTTCTGGCTGACTCCACGGGACATCTTTAAATATTTCCTAGGAGGTCTCATCATCACAGCTGAAAATATGATTAAATTAATGAAAATGAGAAAATCTATAACCTTAGGACAAAGAAGAAATACCAAGAAATACAATTGCCTATCCCCTAGTATAGAACAAATGTTTTAAGGAATAGGACAACAACGATTAGTAAATTAACCCAACCCGAAGTAATTCGAAAGCGGTCCCGGAATGACGGTTCTTGTGTAAGACTACTAGTTGATAGTCTTCGCGACCATATGAGCCATACTTCACTTGTCTCCTTGCACGTGGAATTATTTGGTTTCTTATCCAGATTCCTTTACAACCTTTTCGCATTCATTAGAAAATGGTGTATTGAATAAATAAAAATTCTATGGGAAAAACGATTAATAATAAAGTGAATTCACCAAAAAGAAATAAAAATTACATTAACAAATTGTTTGAGCTGCACAGCAAACGTTTCTTTTTTCTGTCTTTTGTGGCAATTAAAAAGTCTTAAGCTAAACAGGACGTAGCGGGACGAGACGGGACGGGAAGGAAATGAATGGAATGGCTTCCGTGGCACTTGCCAAAATTAACGAAATAATAATAACTGAGGGCAACTGTTGCAACGCAACGCTGACCAAGCCAACGATCAAAAAGGGAAACGTGGTCAGAAAGTTTAAACTAATTTCGTTAAAAGCTTTTAATGAAAATTTCACCAGGGAGACAGACACAAATACACTTTCAAATACTCGTACGTACTGGCAGACGCGCGAACACACACTCCCGCTCGCCTCTATAAATAAAAACATTCCACGGCGGCATGGAGCGCAGTCCACAGAAAAATTATAATACCGTGTGAGCAGCTGTAAGCGACTCCGACAGGAGGAAACCGTGCCATTCCTTGTGCCAGGCAATGGTGGCGGTGGTCGTGCTTGTGTTGGTCGTCGGAGGTATCTGGTGCTAGAGGTTGGAGAGGTCAACATAAAAGGCACAAAAGCGTTAAAAATTTGCCACCACAAAAAGTCAAACCGAACTCAAAGCAAAAGGCACTAGAAGAATCAAAGCCATCGCCAACACCACCACCACCATCACCATCATCAGTACCAGCACTAGTTCCAGCAAAGAGCCAAAACACTTAACATTTACACTTCGTTGGGTTCAGCGAGTGCGGGAGGGATGGTGGGAGCTAGGTTGGTAGAATTAAACCTGAACGCATTATGGGTTCTCATAGTACAACAACTAAAAAAGCCAAACCAGTTGACTTGGCTACCCAAATGAATTGAAGATGTTGGCTCAGATGATTCCCGGCCAGCCGACATTTGGTTAAGTACAAAGTAATAACTAAAGCTATCCTCACTTATTTGAGGGAAAATATGATGCTTTTCGCCGTTTGTGTAAACAACAACAACAACATGGGGTGAATCCAGCAGAAGCTGTTGTCCTAATGCGTGGTCTACCGAAATATTTTCCAAATTAAATTTTGCGCGAAAAACACCATTAATAAAGATGTTGTGTTTAGGGGATTCTTAATGACTGTGAACAAACTTGGATTATTTTACAATGGGATTATATGCCGCTTAAATTAAACACAAAAAAATATGATGAGAAATTTAAGTATATTCAACTTTAGCTAAGTTTTTCTTGTGGAATCAGCATAAGTACTTAAGTTAAAAGCAGATTTGAGGGATAGAAACCTAAACTCGGTAAGGGTAAGGCGATGTTTGCTACATAATCGATTTTAATGAAATGGATGCCTTCTGGAGAAGGCGAACAAGATATTCTAAGTCGAAATCTAAGTAATGAGGCAATGCCAAAGAATACGTCGACAGCACATTTTAATTTGCGGTAAATCAATTTAATTTTAAAATGTTCATTCTGATGTTTTTGGGTTTCTATCATATCTCCCCTATAAAAATATCATCAATAATGGGGTTGCTGTAAAGTTAGAGCCAAGCATCAGCATTACAGTCCTAAAAGGAAATAAAATCGCGAGCAACAAAAAAATATTTATTGTGTGCATTAAGGCAAACTGTTCCACAAAACAAGTAAAAATGCGTTAAATTAGGATCCGTCGAATCTTATATACTCTCCACCATGGAGTGCATACCCATCGGTAGCACTAGATTTCTGCTTGTGAGGGCTATAGCCTCCCACAGTTTTTATTTAAACAAGTAAAAACGGAGTTCAGTTCGGCCGGGCCGATTTTTATATACCCTCCACCATGGATTGCATTCTACTGAGGATGTCGATTTTCGTAGAAGTGCAGTAATATTACAGGAAAATATAATTTTTTAATATAGGCAAACCAAAAAAAAAAAAAAACAAATAGTGAAAAAATTATTTTATATATCATTATACTATATTAATTATTTCAAACCACGCTTATATGGCAAGGCTACCAATACGTCAGTTCAAAAAATAAATGTTCTTTTATTTTTTTATTTTCAAAAAGCTTAAATGCCATAAATATTGGTTGATAGTGGGTGCTACAGTTGGTTTTATTTTAATTCCAAAAGTACAAATTTTGAAAATCCATTATCAGACGTACATAGTGCAAAATAACCTAACTTCATGATTCAACCAATTTTTGCCGTAAAAGAAAAAGTACGAATTTGGAAAAAACTTTTTATGTTGCGTGTCTATGCAGTCAGAGGAATGTATACACCGAATTCCATGATTCCAGCTGCGCCCATTTGGTTGGTACAATTTTTACCCCCTTGACGTTTCTACGAAATTAGAATTTCATCATTCTAGCTGTAGTTGTTTAGTTGGTACTATTTTCATCCCTCTGTACCATTGTACCCTTGAGAGTACGAATTTAGAAAAATGCGTCTACGCAGTCAGAGGAATGTATACTCCGAATTTCATGACTCTAGCTGCGGTCATTTGGTTGGTACTATTTGTATCCTTTTTTTTAACCCCAAAAAGTACGAATTTCGAAAAATCGTCTATTTTCCGTGACTACGCAGTTATAGGAATGTATACTTCGAATTTCATGACTCTAGCTGCGGTAATTTGATTGGTACTATTTTTATCCCCTTTTTCATTTTAACTACAAAAAGTACGAATTTCCAAAAATCTGTTTATTTTAAGTATCTACGCAATCAGAGGAATGTGTAAACCGAATTTCATTATTCTAGGTGTAGCCGTTTGGTTGGTACCATTTTTATCACTCCGTACCCATTGTATCCCTTGAAAGTACGAATTTGGAAAAAACTTTTATTTTTCATGTCTACGTAGTCAAACTCCGAATTTCATGACTCTAGCTGCGGTCATTTGGTTAGTACTATTTTGATCCCTTTTTTCTATTTTGACCTCAAAAAGTACGAATTTCGAAAAATCAGTTTATTTTCCGTGTCTACACAGTCAGCGGAATGTATACTCCGAATTTCATTAAAAAATCCTTGTATTTACCCCCTCTATCCCCATTTACCCTTAAAAGTACGAATTTGGAAAAAAAACCTTTAAATTATGTATCTACTTAATTAGAGGAATATACACACCGAATTTCGTGTTTCTTGCTGTTGTCGTTTAATATGTACCATTTTTATCCCTTTTTTGTCCCATTTCACCCCCTACAAATAAGAATCACTTTATGGTGCACGTTTTTGCTATAAGGGCGTATACCAAATATCAAGCAAATATAAACAGACATATTCAAAAAACACGCTAAAATATTAGGGATTATTATGGGTATTTTTAGTCCTTGTGTGGGAAACATTTTTCCTTTGGGCCGATTTCGCCCCGTTTCAATCCCAACCGATATACGACTATAAGATGCATTTATGGAAAATTTTAACATTCTAGCTCCTTTCGTTTAGATACTAGCGTGCTTTCAACAGACGGACGGACGGACATGGTTAGATCGTCTTAGAATTTTATGACGATCAAGAATATTAATACTTTACAGGGTCTCAGGTCGATATTTCATGGTGTTACAAACGGAATGACAAAGTTAGTATATCCCCATCCTGGAGGTAGAGGATAAAAAATGCTACATTTTATGAGATTTTTCATTAACTCAAAATTTGTTTTTTATGCTTTGTATCTATCTATTCACGGGTGAAAATGGCAATGAATCATATTGAAATCATCATACCACTAGGTAGTGTGCAGCCAACTAATAAATGTTACCTTGCCATTTGTAAATAAATTTGCATTCTATAAAATATTGATGCAAAATAGTTTTGAGTTCAAATGAAATAAGAATTACTACAAGCTTTATAAGATAAATCATCAACAACAATCATTTAAAACAAAAATATTTAATTTTTTAAAAATTAATTAAAGAAGAATTGTTAACATGTAAGTAACAATGTATTAAAATGAATAAGATACAATATGATTTGATAAAATATTAGGATTCTGCTCCCTGAAGTCTTTCGAAATAGACTTTCCTGTCTAGAAAGTTACTTGCCCTGCGGAATATATTAGTCCACAGCAAAAAAATCAATTAGCGTTTTTTTAATAATATGTAATATCATTTTGAAAACCATTTTTAGTTTCTGAATCTACGATCACTCCACTCAGAATTTTTCATATTTTGTAGAGAATAAAATAAGGAAAATATATAAAAAATTAAGAAAATTAAAGATATGTTTTTTTGTATATTCAAGGATTAAGATTATTTTTAATTTTTGGAGTCCTTGAACGACATGGGCATTCCGAAAATTCGGAAATAGGAAGTGAAAACCTTTCAGATGGTACGATTTCGATAGAATCTGATGATGCGATCAAAAGATATGATATCGTTAAGGAACCCATCTATTCACAAAAATATTTTGGACGACTGTAAAACTCAAACAACGTACTACTTTGAGCTGCGGTAAGCAACAACTAGTAGAATGTATGTGCCAGATTTCATCAAAATCGAGGGATATATGGTTTTTGGTTGGTTTTCTAATGGAATTACCCATAGCGCAATAGTTTCCGAAATTTACAAATTTGTGTCTTTTCTTTCATTTCCCTTAGATATCCCTTCTTGTAGCACGACATCACTTTTGCATAAGTCTAACTTTTGGAATATTTTCCATCTTATTTTTTCCCAAAAATTTCAATAATATTTTATGTAAGAGATGCCGCTACTTACAGAACAATCTTCGAAACATAGGTATCGTTCTTCTCCTTCTAAATTTCATAGTAATTACCAATTGATCATCTTTGATGCACCTGGCCTCGTCCACCATCAATGAGAAAAATCCATCCATTTCATTTTCTTCTCCATCCTCCCTGGGATCAAAATTGCTACATACGAAACAAAACGTTTTTTGTGTCGCCTTTTAATTTTTACCTTAAAAAAATATGAATGTATGTAATCAAAATTGACTGCAAAAATAAGAATATATGTAATCAAAATTAACCGCAGCGGCTGACCGTGCGGATTTAGGTTGGACCGTTAAATAGCCCACAATGTTTATACATCGATATTTATTGTACAACTTGAAAGTAGATGATGCTGAAAACTAAAAAATGTAAGCATTTTCTGGTGAAAAAGAGTTTTTTTTTAATTAATTAACACTAATATGTAATACAGCAATATTTTTCTCTGAAAAGACTTCTCATACGTAGAATTAGATCCCAACTTGTACAATAAATCTTTGTGTGAACAACCCTAATATTGGCATTGATAAATTTTAAAAATGCTGACTGCAATTCCTGTGGGGGTCTAAAATAGTTCTGTGGTGGTATTAGACCACCCCAGCCACCCCCTTCGTACGCCTATGTGCATACCACAGCATTACCGGCAGATCAGAGTGTGTCGACTTCACGTAGCAGTGCTGAAACATATTAGGGATATTATCATATTTTTATCCGATATGTGTGATATTCTGGTGTTTTATTTTTATAATTTTAAATAATAATTATTAATTAATTTTGAAAATCAAGTCCACCTATATAATGAGGCTAGAAAAATCTTTTTATAGCGTGACAGTTCTTAACTATATATCAAAATAATACTTCAAAAAGTTAGTAATCTTCAAAAATTATGCATAAGTACTGAAAATATTAGAGATTATTAGCGGTATTTTCATTCGTTGTTATGGAAGAAATTTGTATACCCTCCACCTCCAGGATGGGGGTATATTAGTTTGTCATTCCGTTTGTAACACCTTAAAATATTCATCGGAGACCCCATAAAGTATATATATTTTGGGTCGTGGTAAAATTCTAAGACGATATAGCCATGTCCGTCTCTCTGTATGTTGAAAGCACGATAGCGGCCGAACGAAATGAGCTAGGAGGTTCAAATTTTTCCTAAATGTGTCTTATGGTTGCAGATCGGTTGGGACAAGGACTGAAAATACCCCTAATATTTAGAGTATTTCAGCATGTTTTTTGAACATAATAGCTTGTATTTACTTGATATTTGCAATTCGCATTCCCTTTTATAGCATAAAAAGGCACCATAGAGTGATTTTTATTTGTAGGGGGCGAAATGGGACGAAAAGGGATAAAAATAGTACCTATCAAACGACAACCGATAGAAACACGAAATTTGGCGTGTACATACCTCTAATAGAGTAGATACATAATGTACAAGTATTTTTTCTAAATTTGTACTTTTAAGGGGATAACAATAGTACCAACCAATCGGCTGCACCTAGAATAATGAAATTCGGTGTATATATTCCTCTGATTGCGTACACACATAAAATAAAGGAAATTTTCGAAATTCGTACTTTTAGGATGTAAAATGGAAAAAGGGGATAAAAAAATGTACCAAACAAATGGATGCAGCTAGAACCATGAAATTCGCGGTATACATTCCTCTGACTGAGTGACACGAAAAAAACGTGTTTCCATATTCGTACTTTCAAGGGATTCAATGGGAGCAGAGGGATAAAAATGGTACCAACTAAAAGGCTACAGCTAGAATGATGAAATTTTCGATAGTCGTACTTTTAAAGAGTCAAATGCGAAAAAGGGGACAAAATGGCCGCAGATAGTATCATGGAATTGGGTATATACATTCCTCTGAGTGCATAGCCACGTAAAATAATTTTTTTCCAAATTCGTACATTATTTTGTTGCTTTTGCGACAAAAAATGGTAGAATCATGAAGTTGTCTTATATTGCGTACTTGAGAGATAAGGTATTTTCTAAATGTATACTTTTGAATTTAAAATAGATGGAAATACAACCAACCAAAAGACTGCAGCTGAAAATACACTCTCTGTCCCCCAATATTTAGAGTATTTATGATTGCTGCCTTATATTTACTTTATGAATTGAAGTATTATTTCCATTATATATATACATAGTATAAAAATATTGGTAGCCTTAGCTTATCAAGTGTTTGAGGGTGTCTGCGAAATTTCACAAACAGATTCTTGTTTTGCTCGCCAATACCTAAAAAAACCATTACTTCCCAGAGTTTTTTGACTGTTATCAACCCGCGCCAGGCAACTCATTGAGTATAAACGTTAAGTGTTGCAATACATTATTTAATTAGAATGATTGATTTTCGTATATATTCAATTAATATCTAACTGAAACATTATATTTTTATTTTCAGGTATGTTTTTTGCGGCTAATAGCTTGTTAAGTATATGAACTTTTATATTTAGATTTATGTTATTTAAACTAGATTTATTTTTTCAAAATTTAAAACCGTCATAGCTCCTTAAATATTGCCTCAGGGTCAAAAAGTACAATAATCTGTGATCACTATATTCGGGTCCAAAATTTAAGATTCATTTTCAAAACTTAAAACCGTCATAGTTCCTTAAATATAGCCCCAGGGACAAAAAGAACAATAATCTGTGATCACTATATTCGGGTCCAAAATTTATGCTTCATTTTCAAAATTTAAATATAGATCCAGGGACAAAAATCTGTGATCACTGTATTCGGGCCCAAAAATTTATGATTCGTTTTCACAGAAAAAATGCACACAAAATTATTTCTTACCTAATCTAACTATTCAAAATGCTAACTCTTTCAAATTATTTAAAGTCTACGTTCATTTGAAGTAAACTTATGTTGTTAATGAAAATTTTCAAATATCGATTTCCGCTGTAAGTTGTTTATACTATTCTCAGATTGCTTTTCTTTATCGTAACCAATTTTGCCCTTGCTAAGACTGCCAAGTTATGCCCAACATCGCCTGTTGGAAAATTCAGGGAGTTTTTCAATGCTTAGTTGCTCACATGAACATGACACAAATTTCGATATGATCTTTTTGTTTGATTAATTGAATGCTGGCATTTCAAATAAAATTGAAAATGTATGGTTTTTTATTCTGTGCTGAGTCTTTCCATGATAAATTTCCCAAGTCTTTTAGGGTTTATTCGGAAACAGAGAGAAAATACTTATACAAAATATATTCATTAAATAAATCATAGCGTTACTTATGCGGCACCCGTTTAACACAAAAAGCTATAATTGATTTATATAATTGATAAAGCGTTAGGGTGTAATAGTAAAATTTACCCTGATCTTTTCTGAGATTTTATCCATTATTTTGAACTTGAAGATGTTAATTTTTTGTGGCTGACAAAAAATCAGAATTGCCTTATGTAGACCGCTCAGAAATTAGTTTTGAAAAAAATATCTATGTCCATGGAGACATCTCCATGAGTTAAATCGAGCTAACGAAAAATATTAAGAGCTATTTTATTATTTGATGGAAGATTTTTAATGGAGATTTTTAACCGGAACTGTGTTCATTATTGAATATCGTCTTCCTATTATAGTTTCGATCTACTCGAAATATTTTTCCCTGATCTTTTTTTAGATTTTATCCATTATTTTCAACTTGAAGATGTTCATTTTTTGTGGCTGTCAAAAAAGAATAATTGCCTTATTTAGACAACTCAGAAATTATTTTTGAAACAAATATCCATGTCCATGGAGACATCTCCATGAGTTAAATCGAGCTAACGAAAAATATTAAGAGCTATTTTATTATTTGATGGAAGATTTTTAATGGAGATTTTTAATAGGAACTGTGTTCATTATTGAAAATCATCTTCTTATTATTGTTTCGATCTACTCGAAATATATGCACCAGCATAGTTTGTATCGAATGCTTCATATGTTTTTTGTTTAAAATAATAGATGCAGCAGGTAAGCCCATGCAACAAATCATGAAAAAGAAACACCGAGTTGAAGTAAGAGCCAAAAAAGTACGACAACCTGGATACCCAACTACATACGTACATCCATACATAAATTTTATAAAATAATTTCCTGCAGTTTCGGTTTAATAACTCACAAATTTGAGCACAAACATACATCGCAGACTTAAGGAGGAATTTGCCCACAACCCACTCACTGCCTAATACCACTTTAAAAATATTTATTTCCTTATTTGAGTTTCCCACCCACCCACAAACAACTACAATAACAAATGTTTACCATTGTATGGAGTTTAGCTCCTTCACCGTTCACAATACACCACCCGAACATACATATGGACAGCTGTTGTTTACGACCACAGAACGACAAACACAGAGCCATGCACAACACACCATCACAGGCAGGCACATTTACAGCAAGACACACACACTTTTTCAAAGTAGGACTCAAACGTCCACCATAGACAGTGATTTCTAATCAAAATTATCTACATAGATAATACGATGAGGATGCTTGGGTATTTCTATATTCCATATTTTGTCTGCTACGTGACCAAATACACAATATGCAAATAACATTGCCTCGGTTTAGGAAACCATTGATGTCACATAAATAAATTATGTTGCACCTTCGTCCTATTGCTAAATATCATATTTGCAAATACTTTTATATTACAACTATACTATACTGAACTAAACTAATTATCGAGTCATACATAGGCGACATGGGTATCGCATGAAGAAGAAAAATATCTGTTTAAAATACTGTAAATTGTATGCTTCTATCAATATTAGTTTAGCATTAACAACCACAAAATAAACCAAGGCAAACATTTAAATGGCTATTAATGCTAAACTAATACAGATACAAGCAACAAATTTGATGTATTTTTAACAGCTACACTTCTCTTTAATTTGCTATCCATATCACAGTTATCTGACTTTCAAAAGTACGAAAATAAAATATTTTTTTAGTTCTTTTCGTTTGTATATTTTGGTCTGTAATCAATATTTGATTTGAACTGGGTTATTGTCCTGGCTCAAGACCATTTTGCATCTATATTTAATAGAATGCAAATTTATTTACAAATGGCATGGTGACATTTATTACTTGGCTGCAGACTACCACGACCATGATTTCGACCATGTCAAAAGTCTTTTCAAGTGGCTTCGCAGCGACTTGTCAACATCAAACCCGGCCTCTATAAGGAGATGATTCTCACAAACGAACGAGAAGCACAACTCACTTGTCGAATTTGCGTTTAAAAAATCGCACCATGTAATAAAGTACACATGCCATCTTACAAGCATCTCATGGAGTTGCATATGTAAGTATGTGTATATGCAGGTATAGTTACCCAGCAATACTTCTGCCGTGCCAACGCTCATTTGTTTTAGTTTTTTCGTTTGCATTTTTTTGTTCTGTAATCAATATATGATTTGAACTGAGATATTGACCTGGCTCAAGACCATTTTACATCTATATTTAATAGAATGCAAATTTATTTACAAATGGCATGGTGACATTTATTGGAGGGTATAAGAAGCACGAAACATCTGCCATTAATGAATTTGGAACATATTCACATTCCATGGTCTGAATTTTGACTCAGTTTGAATCCAACAAAAATGGATGGACGGAGCTATGTTTACAAATTATTTAGCCCAAAAGTTTTTGGTTTCTACAAAATTAGAAACATTTGAGGCTAAGAAATAGATTTTTAAAACACGAGTCTCGGTTTGTATGATTGAACTTTATGTACATTCAATTTGACACTATCAAACTAACGTCGCTGTACCTTGTATCGGAAATTCTTTACTCTAGATCATTTAGGTATACCACTGTGCAGTGTTTAACTTCAACAGCTGTTGTTGCCTTCGGCCGTTAGTTGTTCTCTTTTGTTGTTGTTGTGCAGCATTTGTGCGAGGCGCAGATTTAAACTTTGTTGTTGTTTGTTGGTTGGTTGGTTACTGCCTTTTTTGAGGGTTTTTGGCACAAATGTTAGTTTTTAGTTTTTGAAACGTAAATATGCATAGCATCCTTCTACTGGCCGGGTGCACACAAAGTGTTCTTTGTACTCGTCGCTCCTGTGTGTTTGTTAACTGCTGTAGCAGATGCTGCTACCATTGCTGCTGTTGCCTTAGCCTTTTTATTGGAAAATTCCCACACAGAGAACAAAGCAGAATCGGGGCATGCATGTAAAAGTTGTTTAAAGTTTGCACAGAACTTTGTTGCTCCTGCTGCTGCCGCTGCTGCTGTTGCTGTTGTCATTTTTATAATAAACACATATGGTTTCATTTGGCTTCAGGTCTCCACTAAAAAGTTATAATTTAGCTTATATCGAAAACTGTTGCTTTCGCAGTAGCAGAGTTTCTGCACTAGGAAATTGTGGTGGATAATGTAGGGTAGGGTCGCTCGCCAATAACTTGTATTGCTTTATACGAGTGTCCAAGTGAGTTACCACATATGATCACTATGTCAAGTCCTGCTTAAGTGACACAAAATTTGCAAAATTAATCACACAATCACTACTTATGATTTTTTGTACAGAAATAAACACTCATTTTCACTTCACTGGATATAAAAAACAAGTAAGGAAAGGCTAAAGTCGGGCGGGCCGACTCTATGATACACTCCACTTTCAATCCGAATACAATTTAATTCGGTGAAAAAGTGAAAACGGGAAGGATTTTTGTATCCTGTAAATGTATTCGTTTGACAAAAAATGTTAAATCGGAAAGGACATTTGTATGGGGGTATATTGAAATCTGGAACGAAATAGGTGAAATATAATATGTATAGTTTGGCCAAAATCAGTTAAACATTTGGGAGCAACATTTGTATTTGGGCTATATCTAATTCTGAACCGATCTTAGCCACTTTCACCATAGGTTTTTTACTTGGATTATAAGATGTTGTGCCAAATTTAAAGAAAATCGGGTACAATATGTGGTTTCTAAAGCGGAAAAAGTCAAATCGGGAGCGACATTTATATGGGGGCTATATCTAAATCTGAACCGATCTTATCCAATTTCTGCATAGGTATTTCTAGTTGGATTGTTAGATATTGTGCAAAATTTAAAGAAAATACAAATGTACCTCCCGATTTGACATATTCCGCTCTAGAAACGACATATTATAATCGATTTTCTTTAAATTTGGCACAACATCTTATAATCCAACTAGAAACACATATGCAGAAATTAGGTAAGATCGGTTCAGATTTAGATATAGCCCCCATACAAATGTCGCTCCCGATTTGACATTTTCCGCTCTAGAAACGACATATTGTACCCGATTTTCTTTAAATTTGACAGAACATCTTACAATCCAACTAGAAACACCTATGCAAAAATTCGGTAAGATCGGTTCAGATTTAGATATAGCCCCCATACAAATGTCGCTCCCGATTTGACATTTTCCGCTGTAGAAACTGCATATTGTACCCGATTTTCTTTAAATTTGGCACAACATCTTATAATCCAACTAGAAACACATATGCAGAAAGTGGGTAAGATCGGTTCAGATTTAGATATAGGCCCCATACAAATGTCCCTCCCGATTTGACATATTCCGCTCTAGAAACGACATATTATAATCGATTTTCTTTAAATTTGGCACAACATCTTATAATCCAACTAGAAACACCTATGCAGAAAGTGAGTAAAATCGGTTCAGATTTAGATATAGCTCCCATACAAATGTCGCTCCCGATTTGACATTTTCCGATCTAGAGACCACATCAGCAAATCAAGTGTTGCTTCAAATTTCCTTGCATTACCTTATAATTCTACTAGAAACATCTGTGTTGAAAATGGGTTAGATCGGTTCAGATTTAGATATAGCCCCCATACAAACTTCGCTCCCGATTTGAGTTTTTCCGCTCTAGAAACCGCATATTTTAACACATCCTCTTCAAATTTAACGAAATATCCTATATTTGTACTATAAACAGCAATGGCGCAAATAGGAAAAAACGGTTCAGATTTATATATAGCTCCCACACAAATTTCACTGACGATTTCACTTTTCCACACTATAAACCACATATTTTAACAGATCTTCCTCAAATCTTTCAAAATATCTTATATTTCAACTAGAAACACCCACTGTGTAAATGGGTCAGATCGGTTCAGATTTACATATAGCTTTCATACAAGTTTCGCGCCCGGATAGACTTTTTCCGCCCCCAGAAACCACGAATTTCTTTCAAGTGAGCATTGGATATAGCCCCGATACAAATATTCTTTTCGATTTGACAAATTGGACCAGGTCATATTAGCCTATGATTAGGAAACATCCAAAAATTGTCCCCGTTTTCACTTTTTTACCGAATTGAAGTGTATTCGGATAGAAAGTGGAGTGTATCATATAGTGGGCCCCGCCCGACTTTAGCCTTTCCTTACTTGTTTTTCAATATGTCTGCTTGTACATACTTGATATTGGGTATGCGTATTCCTCCTCTAAAAAAACGTGCACCATAAAGTGACTGTTATTCGTAGCGGTGAAATGGGGCAAAAAGGGATAAAAATGGTACCTATCAAACGACAGCACATAGAATTTCGGTGTACATTCCTCTAATTGAGTAGATACATAATATAAAATTATTTATTCTAAATTTGTACCTTTAAGGGGTGAGATGGGAATAGAAGGATAAAAATAGTACCAACCAAACGGCTGCATCTAAAATAATGTCATTCGGTGTATACAACCTGACTGCGTAGACACGTAAAATAAAGGGATTTTTCCAAATTCGTACTTTTTGGGGTTAAAATAGAAAAAGGGGATAAAAATTGTACCAACCAAATGACCGCAGCTAAAGTCATGCAATTCGGAGTATACAATCCTCTGAGAGTATTGACACGAAAATAAAACATTTTTTTCCAAATTCGTTATTTCAGGGGATATAGTGGGAACAGTGGGATAAAAATAGTACCAACTAAACGGCTGATGGAATTCGGTGTGTACATTCTTTTAATTGCGTAGGCACGCAAAATAAAGAGATTTTAGAAAGTCGTAATTGTAAAAGGGGATGAAAATGGTACCAACCAAATGGCCGCAGCTAAAATAATTCATTCCTCTTCAAAATTCGTACTCATTTACTTTTACGGTAAGTACTGGTTAAATCACGAAGATAGGTTATCTTGCATTATGTACGTGAGATAATGGATTTTAAAAAATTGTATTTTTGGAATTAAAATAGGATGGAAATAAAACCAACTGTAGCGCCCACTATCTACCAATATTTATGGTATATAAGATTTTGTGAAGTTTGCTGTCTTATATTTGTTTTTTTGAATTTACTTTATGTATTATTACGATATCTATATAAAGAGTGATTTTTTTGAGGTTAGGATTTTCATGCATTAGTATTTGACAGATCACGTGGGATTTCAGACATGGTGTCAAAGAGAAAGATGCTCAGTATGCTTTGACATTTCATCATGAATCGTCTTACAAACGAACAACGCTTGCAAATTATTGAATTTTATTATCAAAATGCGTGCTCTGTTAAGAAAGTTCATTGCGCGCTTCCATTTTATGGTCAGTTTAATCGACCCACTGAAGCGGCTATTCGGGCTATTGTGACTAAATTTCGCACCAAATTTACATTGTTGGACATTAAACCACCAACACGCTTACGTAGAGTGCGAACTGAAGAAAATATCGCAGCTGTATCGGCCAGTGTTAATGATGACCACCAATTTTCGATTCGTCGCCGTTCGCACCAATTGGGTCTCTGTTACTCAAAAACGTGGAAATGCCAAAATTGGACTAAGCGGATGGACCACCTAAGACGCAGCCGCGGTCGACATTTAAATGAAATTATCTTCAAAAAGTAAATGTCATGGACCAATCTAACGTTTCAAATAAAGAACCGATGAGATTTTGCAAATTTTATGCGTTTTTTTAAAAAAAAAAGTTATCAAGCTCTTAAAAAATCACCCTTTATAAAAATGAATCTGTGTTTGTAAGTTTGTTTGTTTGTTCCTTATAGCAGTCTAAACTACTGAACCGATCTTCTTGAAATTTTCACAGTATGTTCATGCTGAACCGGTGGTGAAAATAGGCTATATAAATTTTTGATATTTTCAGTGGGCGTGGCAACTCCCACACAAATTGGGGATTTATTCGTTTTTTATAAATTAGCATATTCGGAGTACTGTTGCAGCTAGAGTCTTGAATTTTTGTGAAGGTTCACTAATTGTTAGTCTGCACAGTTGTGTCAAAAAGGGGCGGTATTGAAAAAGTGGGCGTGGTACCTCCCATAGGAATTTAAAACCTATTATTGAATATTGTCAGTTCTATGACACCTAGAGTGCTGAAATTTTGTGTAAGTGCATCATGCATCGATGTGCATAGCTGTGCCAAAAATGGGCGGTATTGGAAAAGTGGGCGTGGCACCTCCCATACGAAGTTAAAACCTATTATTGAATATTGTCAGTTCTATGACACCTAAAGTGCTGTAATTTTGTGTAAGTGCATCTCGCATCAATGAGCATAGCTGTGCCAAAAATGGGCGGTATTGGAAAAGTGGGCGTGGCACCTCCCATACGAAGATAAAACCTATTATTGAATATTGTCAGTTCTATGACACCTAGAATGCTGAAATTTTGTGTAAGTGCATCTCGCATCAATGAGCATAGCTGTGCCAAAAATGGGCGGTATTGGAAAAGTGGGCGTGTCACCTCCCATACGAAGTTAAAACCTATTATTGAATATTGTCAGTTATATGACACCTAGAGTGCTGAAATTTTGTGTAAGTGCATCTCGCATCAATGTGCATAGCTGTGCCAAAAGTGGGCGGTATTGGAAAAGTGGGCGTGGCACCTCCCATACGAAGTTAAAACCTATTATTGAATATTGTCAGTTCTATGACACCTAGAGTGCTGAAATTTTGTGTAATTGCATCTAGCATCAATGTGCATAGTTGTGTCAAAAATGGGCGGTATTGGAAAAGTGGGCGTGGAACCTCCCATACGAAGTTAAAACCTATTATTGAATATTGTCAGTTCTATGACACCTGGAGTGCTGAAATTTTGTGTAAGTGCATCTATCATCAATGTGCATAGCTGTGCCAAAACTGGGCGGTATTGGAAAAGTGGGCGTGGCACCTCCCGTACGAAGTTAAAACCTTTTATTGAATATTGTCAGTTCTATGACACCTAAAGTGCTGTAATTTTGTGTAAGTGCATCTAGCATCAATGTGCATAGCTGTGCCAAAAAATGGGCGGTATTGGAAAAGTGGGCGTGGCACCTCCCATACGAAGTTAAAACCTATTATTGCATATTGTCAGTTCTATGACACCTAGAGTGCTGTAATTTTGTGTAAGTGCATCTAGCATCAATGTGCGTAGTTGTAACAAAAATGGGCGGTAATGGAAATGTGGGCGTGGCACTTCCCATACGAAGTTAAACCCATTTTCGAATATATGTCGTTCTATGGCAGATAAAAAACTGAAATTTTGTGTAAGTGCATCTAGCATCAATGTGCGTAATTGTGCCCAAAAAATGGGCGATATTGGAAAAAGGGCGTGGTACCTTCCATACGAAGTTAAAACCTATTATCGAATATATTCAGTTCAATGACAGCTACAATACTTATCTTTTGTGTAAGTGCATCTAGCATAAACCTGCGTAGTTGTGCCAAATATTGACGGTATTGGGAAAGTGGGCGTGGTACCTCACATACGAAGTTAAAACATATTATCGAATATGGTCAGTAGGTGTCATAGACCTAGAGTGCTGAAATTTTGTGTGAGTTGATCCAGTGTAAATAGTTATGCAAAGATGGGCGGAAAGTGGTCGGGACCCTTCCCGTCTGAAATTAAAACCAGTTTTTTGAGTATATTCCTATATTGTTGTGTGAGTTAATTTAGTTGTAACATGCTTAGACAATATACAAATGGGCGGGATTTGAAAGATGGCGCATTTTTGATTTGAATTTTGTAAAATTGCACCTTTTCTCTGGATTTTCTCAGCACAATAGTAAAGAAAGGATATAAAAAGAGAAATATTCATTCGCCAACAGCCGACTTAAGCCAAGAAAACGGAAATTATATTATTTTTTTAGTTTTTGTGTTGTTTGATTAGTGAACAATTCGATTGATTTTCTATGTGTTTTGAATGTAATGAAATTTCATCTTACAATGATGTTTTTTGCTTAGGTAATGGAAAGGAGGAGAATCACACTTAACAAAAAATCAATTTGATTTTGACATTTTTTCAACTATTCGCCGTAAACTAACGTTCTCCATGGAACATATCCATTTCTTTATTATCTCAGGGAAGAACCTTGATTATAATTGGTACATATATTACCGATCAGGACAAAAATTAATATGAAAGCAGATTTAAATTTTACCGTTTGTTTTTTTTTTTGCCTGGCGAAGCGGGCGGGGGTTCTGCTAGTATCTATATATATATCAATCAATGTGTGTCTGTCTGTTGCGTATAGGATGCCAAACCGGTGGACCTGACCGGTCCGGTGGATTCGCTCGATAATTTTACTGCAGCTAACTTCAGGGCAAGGGATGGTTCCACGATACAAGAGGCGTGGTACCACCGACATAAACTGTATTTTAAAACTATCATAAAAGACGTTCCGAAGTGCGGATTCTCTTGAAAATTTTATTGTGACTAACTTCTGAACAGAGGATAGTTTCTGAATGGTGACTATACAATGGTCATGATACAAATGGAGGTGATACTGCCCACACCAACTATATATTAAAATTATCAGAAAACACGTAACTAATGGCGGATTCTATTGAAAATTTTACTGTATCTAGCCTGTGGAAAGGGGATGTTTTCTGGCTATATAGGGGAAGACACGACAAATGGGCATCACAAAAACCATATATTAAAACTATAACAAATTACATTGATTCATTTGAATATTTTATTGTAACGACCAGAGGATGACCCTTGACTATAAAAAAGTCATGCTACAAAAAGGAACGCGGCTCCACCCAAACAACAATATTATAAAGTTACACGTGCCTATTCTTTTCTGCCGCTACGTTCAAGTATGAACAATTGGCGCGTCTCCTCATACTCGAACCAAGCAAGGTGTTCCAGTAGATGGGTATCAAAATGTTTACGCATCATATGCATTGGGCCGTGTTTATATCGTACACCCAAACAACGCAGAAAGTTATTATTAGTTAACGTGAGAGGACCCACTTCAGTTTCAAATTTAAGAGCAGTTGAGAGAAGCGTGTCAGAAACTGGGAGGCCACATTAATGTATGCATCTGTCAGCTGTCATCCTCTCCAGATACGAACTTTGTTTGCGATAATATTAAGAACTTACTCGCCATCTAACCCAAAAGACCTGTGGGAAAGATTCAAAGTGGGTATGAGTGAGGACATTTTGCATCATTATCGCACCGTTACGATTCTATATCATTTGCGATTAACATTTTCAACGCTGATAAAAATTTAAGACATATGCCTAGCCATCAGCAACAAAACTCTTAATCACCTTGGAATGGTGGTGCCTGAACGTTCTACCATTGATATTACAGATCGAGATGCACCAGTAGGCACAGTTAAAACCTTTCTCATCAGTTTGGTATTAGTGCACATCCATCTCAAAATGGGATAGCTGTAGCTATTGCTTCCCCCGGTATTGCTGCTACATTATTGGATGGAGGACGAACGGCACATTCAGCGTTGAAATTACCATGGAATAAGCAATTTGTCGATTCTCCAACCTGTAATATTGGCAAAAGTTCAGGCATGGCGAAAATGCTCAAAACATGGAAGATGATGGTATGGGATGACTGTACCATGGTACATAAGAAATCCCTAGAAGCGCTTAATCGGACACTTCAAGATTTAAGATCAAATACACAACCATTCGGTGGAACTCTTATTTTACTAGCTGGAGACTTCCGACAGACCCTTCCAGTAATTCCAAAATCAGCACCCGCATCTCTGGCGATATGTACAAAAAATTAATCTGACCAGCAATATGCGTGTACATCTGCATCACGATGACTCAGCAGTTACTGGATGTTGGTAATTTAAAAGTATCAGTTGATGCAGTGAAAAGGAGTATTACATTTTCAAAAAATTTCATTCAGGAATCAATTCAGCAATTAATCGAGAAAGTCTTACCACAAATGACCAAAAACTATGGGAACAAAGAGTGGTTTTACGTCCGTTTTATCAATCAATAATTTAATTCTGGAACAAATTTCTAGGTGATTGCACACATTACAAATCGATAGACAGTATCATGAATGCGGATGAAGTTGTCAACTATCGAATTGAATTTCTAAATTCTTTGGACCTTCCAGGAATTCCGCAGCTAATGTTATCTCTTAAAATTGGTTCACCCATAATTCTCCCAAGGAATGTTAGTTGTCCTCGATTTTGCATTTGTACTAGAATTTCTGTCAAGAGACTAATGCCCAACGCCATTGAAGCAACGATTTTAAATGGAAAATCAAAAGGAAAAGATGCCGTTATACCACGCATTCCGATGCTTCCCACCGATATATAATCCGATTTCAAACGACTACAGTTTCTGATTCGCCTAGCATTTTCAATGACTATAAACAATGCACAGGGAAATTAATCACTTGAAGTTTGTGGATTGAATCTGGAAAATCCATGTTTTTCACATGGTCAGTTATATGTTGCTGGCTCACGATCCCAAAAACGTTAATGTACTAGAACAAGGTGGAAAAATTGTAAATATCGTGTATACAGAAGCACACACATTTCATATCCTTGCAAAAATAATTTTAAATGTTTATGAAATGTATTCACTTGTGTAAAACATTCAAAATGTCTAGCGAATAATGGGCGTCGCCAGAAAGAACAAATTGAAAATGTTTAAAGGCACAGTAAGGTACAAGAAAAATGTGATACATAATGTATCTTTATATTTATAATGGGAAGCAAAAGTAAAATTTATGTATGTATGTAATTTTGTTTTGCCATTTTCTTGAATTGTTTGCATTCCATTACAGATCAGTTTGGGATTGTTACATTCTTTTAGTTTTCATTTTTTTTTTTCAAAAAAAACAAAAATCTCAAACTTTTCATCAAAATATGAAGACATTCGTTGATTTGACATGGAATTCCTCAGTAGCATAATACATTAAGGTGCAACATTTACTTGAAGCGTAAGGAAAAGCCCCAAAAATTTGCTCTGCTCTTTAAGCAGCCACTTAAGTTTTGATGGAGTAAAAACAATTCTTTAGTTTTTAGCGGATCACAGTTTATAAACACTGTATATGTGCCCATCTTTCGGTATAAGCCCCCATACAAATGGCCCCGCAATATACACTATTACCGCTTTGGAATTTACGTCTTATATTCGTTCTTTACCATATTTTCAGGGTCATGTTATATTGCAACTAGAAATATTTCAATGGTCCAATATTTGCTCACTAAAAGTAGTAGGCCACTTAACCAGAACACAACCCATGATGAATTAGCCAACATTACACGAATTCCCAAAACAAACGCATACAATTCAAAAAACAATTCAACACAACACATACAGTACGGCCATGTCGGACGTATCAATCTGACATTGAATAATTGGCAACTATTCAATAGCACGGAACTTGTTTCAAATTAAAAATGCTGTTTAATTTACCAACGAACATCATTAAATAGTACATGTTTCATTTAATGAACATCAGTGTTGCCATGGATCAAAAGTTTAGGGGGTGACCCAATGCCAGCAGACATTAAATAGGTACAACACAAAATGCAATATACATATACCTTACATATGTACATTAGACTTGTCCTAGTCATAAAAAACAACATTACAATGAATTGAATTCAAATAAACTACAAACTTTAATTACTTTTAATGACCACACCACTAATAAAATATTATCTCTTATTTTTTGGTCTATGATTCGAAATACTACAAAAACAGTATTTTAGTGGGGTTAACATTTTTCCCGCATGACTTATTTCGCCTATTTTCAATGCCATCGAATCTATATCACTAAGCTCATTATATATATCGAAAATTTGTGGGGTCTATGGTGTTGCAAACGGAATGACAGAACCAGTGCAATTAAGAATAGTTCATCAATATTAATATTTGAATAAAATAACGTTAGTTTTGTATGAAAATCAACACTAAAATCCCTCTAAATCGAGGATCCCTAAAACATTGGTGTATAATTTAGGGGTGTTTTAAATTTATCATTTGGATTTCAATAGTAGAGTTACCAATATGTTGTCTTCCAACTATTTTATGGTTAGACCCGTTAGATGTTTGAAATCACATGCAAATTTTAGGAATTTAATTTATATTTTTGCTTTTAAGCTTCGCGAACCAGTTTAATGCACATCTATGGGTAGATGTGAAACAAAGGCCCACAAACATTGTAAATAGTCAACAACAATTAGGTTGATATCTAATTAGCTACGATTGAATTTGTGCCAGGAGAAACAAACAACTAAAATGCTAACTAAATACGAGTACATTTGTATACCGACAAAAGGGCACGGATTTTTATTCAAAAAATCTACTCAGTAACATAACTTTAGAATTATGGATAATGATCAAATTTAATTTTTTAATTTTTTTAAGTAATATTTGATGTTCCATGTAAATCCAAAGAGAAATTTTCGTAGGTCATCCGATTTTGATGAAATTTGGTGAATGTGTTTGATACTATGTAAGACGAAACGTGTTTGAAAAATATTGAAGACTGTGGCAACCGTTAAATTTTTGCATATTTTACATAATGGGGTTTACTTAACTAGTCATAACTTTTGTTGTGAAAAGAATATTTACATTTTTTATAGCAGAATAGTTGGCTTTTAGAGCAAAATAAACCAAATAGAAATTTAAAAATATTCTTTCCATTACCAAAACAAATATTACTTGGCCGAATAACTGAAATTCGAGTGTATTACATTCAAAACTCATAGAACATATTTTATATTTTTTGGAAAAAACTTGTTATTTCTCTCAGCAAATAGTAATGCTAGTGTTGTAAAACTTCTGTAAATTTTAGAAAGGGCTTTTCCGTACTTTCTGAGATATATACAAAACTGCATAAGTGCTCATGTGATTTTAGCTTTCTTCAAGTCGAATTATATTGAATTACATATTTTTTAAAAAATCCTGTATTTTTTCAAATTTCCTGGGCATCTTGCAATATGCATGCTGCACACACTCCGTTTTTTGAGCGGAATCTGAGATATAGCCACAAATGAGTAATTCCATATTAAATAAAAGATAAATTTGAAGGTCTTCCTATTTTGATAAAAATTGGTTCCACTATTCTCTATGAAAAGTTTAACCATATCTGAACTATAAGTTCTTAAATCTAATTGTTGGTACAATGAAATTTCATGATTTCAGAAGACTAACTAATGTGTTTGTCATGATTTAATGTCAGCAAAATCCGTACCCTGATTATAAGGACTAAACTCGCCAAACTGTCCAGGTTGCAATCTTATATAATATTTGCCCAGTAAAACGTAAGCACCCAAAGAAGTGAAAAAGATGTTCATCTTGTGATTAGGAAGTAGTGAAAATTGGGATCTTCACCAATGTAATGTATTTAACATGAAGTTGTAATAGGAGGAATGTCCTTTATTTTGAAAGACTTAAAAGTTATTTTAAAGCGTTGCAAAGGAATCACCTTTTCACTAGTTTCCATTTCTGTTTTAAAAAGACCGCCGCTTGCGGGGATAGAACAGCAGACCTTTTGTTTGCTACTTCGACACTCTAACCACCTCAGCTGTCCTCTGTTGTGAGTTCTGAATAACTAAAGCAAACGTATGGGGCCTATATCTAAATCTGAACCGATTTTCTTCAAATTAAATAGCGTTCGTCCTTATCCCGAATAACTTTGTTGTGCAAAGTTTCATTTGGTTCTAAATACAATTGCGACCTGTACTTTGATTACAAGAATGGATGAACGAACAGACGGACAGACAGACGGACATGGCTAAATCGATTCAAAATGTGATTCTAAGTCGATCAGTATAATTAATATTGGGTTTATATCGCACAGAGGGATTTGTTCATACAAAGTTTGGCAAAAAGTATAAGGCGTTCTCCTAGAATGTTGAAATTTTGCTCTGAGCCTTTGGATAGTTCAATTAAGAACAAGTAAGGAAAGGCTAAAGTCGGGCGGGGCCGCTCTGCACCACTCCCTGCATATATACCTCGCTTTGATTACTAAACCCAGGTATTTCATGAGAGCAATTTAATGTAGTTCATATATATTTTACAGTATACTTTAAATTCATCTTTAGTCAAATTTAATGAGTATGATAAATAATAAAGTAATTGATCCAATTTCAGAGTAAGCAGATATTCAGAGTAAAGTAAATAATCATGATCTGGAAAAATTGATTATTGGTGAAATATAATATGCAAAGTTTGGCCAAAAATCGGTTGAACATTCGGGAGCGATATTTGTATTGGCGCTATATCTAAATCTGAACCGATCTTACCCACTTTTTGCATAGGTGTTTCTAGTTCGATTATAAAATGTTGTGCCAATTTTAAAGAAAATCGGGAACAATATGTGGATTTTGGAGCGGAAAAAGTCAAATCGGGAGCGACATTTGTATGGGGGCTATATCTAAATCTTAGCCGATCTTACCCACTTTCAGCATAGGTGTTTCTAGTTCGCTTATAAAATGTTGTGCCAATTTTAAAGAAAATCGGGTACAATATGTGGCTTTTAGTGCGGAAAAAGTCAAATCGGGAGCGACATTTATATGGGGGCTATATCTAAATCTGAACCGATCTTACCCACTTTCAGCATAGGTGTTTCTAGTTCGCTTATAAAATGTTGTGCCAATTTTAAAGAAAATCGGGTAGAATATGTGGATTTTAGAGCGGAAAAAGTCAAATCGGGAGCGACATTTGTATGGGGGCTATATCTAAATCTGAACCGATCTTACCCACTTTCAGCATAGGTGTTTCTAGTTCGATTATAAAATGTTGTGTCAATTTTGAAGAAAATCGGGTACAATAGTCGTTTCTAGAGCGCAAAAAGTCAAATCGGGAGCGACAGACCGTCCTTGGCCCAAAAAAGTAACTTCTGCCAAATTTCATGATAATCGGGCAACAATTGCGACCTGTAGAGTGCGAACAAGCTTAGATGGACAGCAGACGGACGGACAGACAGACATCGTTAAATCGACCAGCTGGTTATTCTAAGCCGATCGGTATACTTAAAGGTGGGTCTAGCTCGATTATTTCTTGGTGTTACAAACATTTGGCGGAAAACTAACTTATAATACCCTAGTCCACAAAGTGGTGTAGGGTATAAAAATATAAAGTTTAATCAAATTTGGCCACACCCAGTACCCACCGCCCATAGAACCCAAAATTTTTTTTTGGTCCAAACTTTCTGAAATTTGGCACAGAGCCTCTCATTACCTCAATTAAGAATAAAATAAAGTTTCATCAAACTTGGACACGCCAACCACCCAACGCCCATAGAACCCAAATTTATTTTTGGTCCAAACTTTTTGAAATTTGGCATATAACCTTTTATTACCGTATTATGTTTTTCCCAAAACTCTTTGTTTCTTTAGCAAAATTAATTATTTTATAAATAAATTTCAGTATATGCATTTATATATAGATTGTTATTCATCATCTAGCACTTATGTAACTATATCATCAAGTTCTAGAACCTGCGTACGTGGTTGACAAATAATGCTACTTATAAAAGGATCTGACGATACTAGAAGTCGATGAAAAACATCTGTATTTGTTGCAACTCTATCACACTTTCTGGGGAACTTTAATCTAAAAATTTCATGAATTCGGAGACAAATTTAAACTTTTTTAATTGATAGGATGGAGTTTTACCTTTCATTTTATTATAGCGGGAGCACGTAGCACGAACGAGCAACCTTTTTTTTTCTTCCAAGGAAGTTTGCAATCACGGCACATTATAGAACAAATTTTATTCTATCATATCTTTTAAACCATATGTGCGAACTTTAGATATATTTTTCACAAAAAAGGTTACATTTGAAAAAACAAATCACTATTCAAATCAGAGCAATAAAATTATCTTACGAAGTTCGTAAACAGTTTTCAATATTTTGAACCCAAAATTTACATGTGCTTCACTTCATTATCTCAAAGACAAACAAACGTTTTTATGAGAAACAATATATGGATTCTTCATACTGAATCAATTTTCTACAAAACTGCATCATTACATTTTTAAATTTTATGTGTCGAAAAAAATGACTTATTGCACAAAAAATCCCACTGTGCATCGGTTCAGATTTATATATAGCTCCCATAAAAGTGTCGCCCCCGATTTGATTCTTTCCGCTCTAGAAACCACATATTTTAACAGATTTTCTTCCAACTTGGCAAAACAACTTATAGTTCAACTAGAAATAGCTCTGGTGAAAATGGACCAAATCGGCTCATATATATATATATATATATATATAAATATCGTCACCGAATTGATTATTTCCGCTCTAGAAATAGCGTATTCGAAGAGATTTTCTTCAAATTTAGCAAACCAGTTCATATTTCAACTAAACACATCTATTGCGAAAGTGGGCTACATCGGTTCAGATTTATATATAGCTCCCATAAAAGTGTCTCCCCCGATTTGATTCTTTCCGCTCTAGAAACCACATATTTTAACAGATTTCCATCAAATTTGGGAAAGCGTCTTATATTTCAACTAGAAAACCTATGCTAAAAATTGGTCACATCGGGTCAGATTTATATATAGCTCCCATTCAATGCTTGTGGTCAAATTTTCTTAGAAATAGGAATAGAAGTATGAAATTTGTAGTATATTCTCCTCTTATAGCTTTACCGTATATACCCCGGTATAATGACTAGTTTTTTAAAACTAAATAACAATTTTCTTGCACACAAACGTTAATATAAAGCGATACTTATCGCAGACTTTTGTATAAGTTCCTCTTTAAGTTTTTGTCGAAACTACATTTCTACATTTCACAGAAAATATAGCGGCGCTGAAGAATTATTCAAAAAATTGCTATATTTACCTCATTTACTTCAAATGGCAACATTGTATACCCTCCTTTTTCCTTCCTTTTGGACTGTTCTGACTTTTCCTACTTATGGTGTTCCAAGGAGAAGTGGATTGGGCCTAACTTTTTATTTAAAATGGTTTAAGATGTTTACGTTTGTTGTGTTGTGTGGATTAATCCCTGAGAATATTTAAGTTACGTGAAAATGTTTTTGTCGGGCTTGAGGCTTTCTGTAAATATTTCGATAAACTTATCTATTTTTGGATTTTAGACTTAATATCTGAATGGGACAATTATCATCTGTTGACCTGGACAGTTGAAAATGTTACCAGCTGCCAATCATGTGGTATGAACGAATATACCACTATCGACTTTGTTTCATCATAGTACACTGTATACTTCGGTCCATACATTCATATATACACACTTAGACACATACGAGGTCCTAGATATGCCTACGAATACAAGTTCGAATGTGGACTGGACGAATGCATTGTAATATGTGCTGTTGTTGTTGATGATGCCAATGTAATTTGCACTTCACACAATCAAAACCTTATCATTCACACAAATAAATAAACAATACAAACCCTGTGAGAAGCGTACTAGACTCACAGATGCACTTCCACTCAACACTCACACAGAAATATGTGGGAATGAATTTTGTATTTGGTGTTTATGCTGTTGCTGGCATGGCTGGTCTTGTTCCATCTGCCTTTGTTAGTGATGACAAAGCTTGTCACTCCTGTCAGTGGGTAAAGGCTGCTGAGTAACTATCGCACAGAGAACAATAACATAGACCGATGCCTGGTATTCATTCCTCCATACCTTGTTAATTAGCTGCAGCTTGCAGATAGTATTTTGAAATTGTACAAGTACAAGGAGATAATGGGAAAAAATTAGGGAAACAAAAACTGTGGGGTTTGAACACTGAATGTTGCATCCGGAGAAACTTAAAACTTTGCGTGGTTATCTTGCGAAAACTTACAATGACAGATGGAATTGAGCCATTATCACTGAAAAAAGGATTCTTAGATGGACTGACTATTTTCTCAAAATTTTGTTGGCGGCAATATCATGATGTTGGTTGCGTTTTTAGCCGGTACGCTGGGAATTCAGCTCATATCATCAATAATAAACAAAAGAGGTTTCGAACATATACTCTTTAATACCTTCTAGACTTTCGGAAGCAACAAAATGTAGAATTTTTAAGGTCTTTTTAAAATAACTCGTCTGAAATGGTAATTTTGCAGTAAAATCATGAAAATTACATAAAAAATCTTGGGCACTTTCTTGAATTTCGGACAAAGGTTATGAAATATACAAACAAACTAAATGAATTGTGCCAATTTCAAGATTGTGTAGTGCTAATTTCGCTAATGGACACCAAATTGTTCGGAAAATTTTCATTTTATTAATCGATACCACTTCTTGACATATGACTAGAGCTATAAAAGTTTGGAAATTTAATAACAAAATCGTTTAGTAATTTTAAAAAAGTGTAGATAAGTGATTCACTATGATGCCATAATGAAATCTAAAATATTCTTAATAAAAGCAAATATTTTGCTTGATGCTTGTAGAACGCTAAGATGTAAGAGTTTGCAACTATAATACAAATCCATTTCGACAAACGAAGAAAACCGTTTGATATACATAAACTTATTTCACTTTGTTCATTTACAACAACTGATGACATGTTTACCGCAAACAAACTAATTTTTCCCAAAAAAAAAACGTGTCTAAAATTTCTTTTCTACGAAATGCATTTTTTCTCTGCGTGTAGGTCTCTATTTTAAATCTACTTTAAAGTTGGGAAACAATAAGAAATGAGTTTTAACTTATTAAAATTTTTGTTATATTTATCACTTATGTCAAATATTTTTCAAAGTAAGTATTTTTTGTACATATGTAACAAGTATTATTGAAAAGAGAAACAACAAATTGAGTAACTTGGATCTACGTAGGAAAACGAAACTTTAAAATATCAATTATTTGGTTTTTTGGAATTAAAAGTTCTAGTTGTTTCTTTTTGCGTTTCATCGAATACAAAAAAATGTATTTGTTATTCGAATACATATTTAAGATTATAATAATGAATAAACATTTCGAAATATTTTTTATTTAATCGGAATATGAGTATAAAGATTTTGGGTAAACATCATGTTACTCATGTCCTATATAAATTAAAAACCCCAAAACTCTTTAGACATCCTATTTAGAACCATACTTTGTCAAAAAGCATATCAAAAGCATATATTTTTTGTGTAATATTTCTTCAAAATATATATCGAGGGCTTATATTCAAAAGTGGCTATGAACCATTTTCTCGAAAATGAGTTTTTGATGACAAACTTTTCTCAGATTTGGATGTCATCTGTCATATAAATTTGGAAAAGATTTTTTTCTAAAGCCATTTTATTAATTTTCTGATTTGGCTATCCCCTCGCACGTAAGTTTGTGACTGCATAAGTGGCTATGAACATAAAAATAATAGAAATAAAATAGTTCAACAATGGAGCAGCATAAAACCGAAGGTTATAATTCGCTACAACGATTTTGTTTAAAGCATTTTTCTGGATTTAGGGCATATCGCATTATCAAATTCCATCATTTTGCGATTAATAGCATTTTGGTTTCCAAGTTATCAGGCTAAAATTGGAAAAATGGTGGCTGTAAAGTCAAAAATTGTGAAAACTATATTTAGAAAAAAAAAACGGCGTAACTTTTTTTATATTGAGAGTACCGAAATTATGAACGCAGAAAGTTGAAATATAAGGAATTGCAACGGCGAATTTTGGATTTTTCATCAATTGCAGCGATTTTTGCGACTGGCTACATATATGTTACAAGCGACCAATCTGACGGATGAAGCTGGAGTCTTTAAATTCGCTGTGTACATCACAGAAAATGCGTTTTCTATACAACATTGCCAAGATTTCATGAAAAAAGTTATGGAGTTTACAATAAATCTTATTCTTATTTCAACATTCATAGTGCTCAATTTTAAACATACAAAAGTGGCTATGAACCATGAAACCGCGAATACTAGGAAATTTCGAAAACTTTTTTAACGTAGCAATTAGTAAACCTTTTTAGATTAATCTGTAGAAGAATGATTATTAATTTCTCTTCAAATTAAGGAGAAAATCAGTTTTTTCGCTCTCCTGAAAAGTTATGTTTTTGTTCATAGCCACTTATAAAAATATAAGCCCTCGATATGTATGTATGTAATTTCAAGCAACTATTTAAAAAAAGTTCTACACTTAGAGAACAAGTCTGTTAATAAAAGCAGCGATTGTCTGCAGCCTATCAGCAGACACTTTTCTGCCATTACACCTTTTTTTGACATAACAGCAGTTTTCTGCAATCTTACCACCATTCACACTGGAATAGACTTTGCAGTCTGCTAAAATTGGCTGTTGTTAATTAAAATATAAAAATAGATAAGCATTCATAAGCGAGTTTAGCTCGAATTTTCTTTTACATTAGCTTGGGACAATATGCGTATATTGCTAAAAAACAGCAAACAGCTGTTTACCATCTCAGCAGATACAAATCTGCTTTCTCTTTTTTAACAGCAGAAAATCTGCTCTTTCAGTAGACTTTCTGCTTCCTTTTACTGACATATTCCTTTGAGTTTACTGATAGATGGATTACTGAAATGCAATTTTGCCGACAATGTCTGTCGGACGAATGTATCAAAATATTTCTCGAAGATCCTGGCAATAAAATATGAGTGGTTTCCAAACGCTCCAGTAAAAATTTCCTAAAAAGTTGGAAAATTAACTAAGTATGTGTAAAGTAGATTTACTTAAAAACATTTCTTTGTTTTAAGTTATAAGTGAGAAAAAAATCTGAAATTTTTTGTATGGAAAAAATTCCATTTAGGAAATTTAAACTAAAAAATGAGGTTTTTTTTCTAAAATGAAGTTAAAATGTTTACTGAAATTTATGCCGAGTTCTTCATACATTTAAGTATTAATGAACTTATAAAAACATTTGAAATTGTTTAAAAAATTATTGAATATTAATCAAAGAAGCATTCTCGTTTGTTTGCAAAGTCTTATTTCTTAAATACTTTATGAATTATTCTAAACAACCACTGCGAAGGCACCTATCTCACCTTCGCAACAATCATGGAGTAATAGCTAAACTCCTTATGGCAGAGGTAACATGAAACTTTTGAGAAATATTTCATATTGTCATTTTTTGTATCAGTTTTGCATACTCTGATGCAAAACTATTTGTTTGATTTTTTTAGTTAAATTGAATTTATTTTAATTTCACCTTTTTCCTTGTATAAAATAAAGTTTTCCTCAGTTTAAGTAAAAAAAGTACTCGTTTTAAGGAAAAAAAATCAGCAAAATTGTCCTCAGTTTGAGTAAATATTTACTTGATTTGAGTAAACATTTACTTAGTTTTAGGAAATTTTCAGCAATATTTTACTAAGATTTAGTAAAAAATTTACTTAGTTTTATGAAAATTTCAGCAAACTTCTACTTATATTTAGTAAAAATGTACTTGGTTTCCTAAATTTTGGCTAATTTTAAATCATTATAGGGTTATGAGTGTAGATGAAACCCCCCCCAGGGGAAAATCCTGCGCACGGGCCTGATAAACCATTGTGATTATACTAGAGCATTCCATTTCCATCCTAATGGAAACTTGATTTTCATGCCAGATGCCATCAATGAAATTAAAATGTAATTTCGAGAAAGATATTTTCTTCTTGACTGGCCTGATTATGACTGGCCAAATCTGAACCACATAGAAAATCTATTTCGCCAAAGTATTGGGATATATTATTATTAACGAAACCCTGGCCATTTGAATGACATCATTTTCAAAACACAATGGCATTGCATTTCATTTTAACCCCAGGTGTCCGTTGTGTCTTAATGTTCACAAAGTCGGTATATTTGTAGTTGTTTTTCTTAACTACTATATTTTGTTTTACCATAACATTAAAGGAATATCATTCTTGCCATAGACCTGGCTCGCAAATTTACAATTGCACACGTAACCGTAGCAAACAAAATAACAATAAGTAACGTAAAATAAATAATGGCAATTTTAAATTTCATTCATGTTTTTTCGAATTTAAATTGAAGAACAATTAAAATCGTCAATTAAAAACGATAACAATTTAAACATAAATTGCAATATACTGGAATTCTCCATTCAGATTTGCTAATTTTGTTTTGTAATGCAACGATATCTCACAAACAAATGGCCAAGAGCGAGAAAACCACAATTTGCATACTTTAATCCTGAAAATTCTCACACACACACATACATGTAGTATTTCACATTTAGATAGTAAATACCCAGTGAAGAAATGTATCTGAAAATATTATCTCAAAAGTTATACAATTCTAAACAAAACTTCAGAAAAGGTAATATTTTTATGATTTTTCAAAAAGGCGACACTATTACTTTGTTTGTAAAATTTTTGCCATCCTGCAAGGGCAAATTTATTTTGTTTTTCGTGAAGAACACATAATGTATAAGCGTTTAAAGTCCTTCCTAAATAATTGTGACAACTCAGTATATCCTAAAGAAATATTGTCATATCGCAAAGCACTGATTACAAAATGTCCCATAGATAAGACAATAGTAAAAATCTCAAACTTTGAACATATTTTCCCCACCTTGGGAATTTGTATTCTTTGGTAGAAAAAATACCATAGCTTGTATTTTGGGAAAAAATCGTTGTGCTTGCTATCTTAGTTTTAGCAGATTTTACGCAATGGTCACTTTGATTTTTTATTCCAAAAATAGCTGTCACATATTAATAAAGATCTTGTTCTATCCTTTCCATAATGACATAACTTTTTATAAAGTGTGTATTTTTCAGCTTCATAATTATAATAAAGTTTGCCTCTACCCCCAGCTATAACAAAATCTTAAACATCTGTTCCGACTGATACCAATTGTCATTAATATCGCTGACAAATATAGCTTTTCCTGTTTTTAATAGACAGACTTTGTCAGGGTCACAGTATTTAACTACCTACCTTCAGTAAGATATATAAATTAAAAATAATTGATGTAGGCAATTAATTCACGAAGAGCGAAAAAATATGAATTTTTGGTTTGTAACTAAAATATCTCTTAAACGAATCCATATTTATTGACAGCAATTCAAAAAATTTAAATTGGAAATTATTAAATGTGTATATATTTTCCAAGATATGAAGAAAATTTATTAGAGATATCTAGGTGGCAGCACTGCAAGCCTGAAATGTAATTGTGGTCTAAAGCAGTTATACAAAATACACAAAATTAAGACGTAAAAAGAAAATAATAAAGTGACTGTGTTCTTGAAATTAAAGGCCCGCGTAAGTAGTTGCAAAATTATATTTAACATTTTGTGATTGGTCTCGTCAGTTTTTGTAATCTTTTGATTCGTATTGAATAATTGTGTGTAGGACTCAGCTTGACTAAAAGTGTAAATGTGAACGTTTTCGTCTGAGTGTGTAGTTTACGGTGCAATTAATATCCCGTCAGAATTTTTCGGGAAACTCCTAGAATTGCACAATTTTCTATTAGCCATAGTACACATATTTGATCATATCTCTGTATCAGTTTTCTGTATGAGACCGATCAAGATCTTATTTTAAAGGTATAGCAAGCACCTTTAAAATGGTAACATTATGCATTTGTTTGTAGACATCTAGACTATTCATTATTTCCTGGAATAATTATTTAAATTGCAGTTTCAAGTAGAATATTTGTATGATATATTTTTGCTTTCGTCAAAGCTAACTAAGCATCATTATTTTAAGCTTTCATAACATTTTGTTTTTGTTCACCCTGTTGAGATAATTATGTTGTTTATATATTGAGTTTAGTGGGCGTGGTTCGATCGGGCCAACTTTGTTTATCTTTTAAGTTTTTTTTAAGACTTCCCGGCGAGAAAATAAAAAATAAAAATAGTCATTCCAGAAGTCCTTCTTCGTGCATGAAAGAAGAATCGGCGCATATTCTCACCTCGCTTCTCTAAGAAGGCATAGCGGAATGCCTATTCACCACCATTTAGAATTCGTAACTCATTCCTGACTGCCTTCTTTCATTCATTTCATTTCTCACCGATTTATACAAATGTCGCTTCCGAATTGTCTTCATATTTTAACCGAGTGTTTTCAAATTTGCCACTATATTTCATCGGTCCATGTTTTCATTTGGACCTCATGGAAATGCCCGATATGATTTATTTACGCTCTAGAAGACAGTTATATTTGATTATATCCCGGTGTTACAAAGTGTAGAATGAATTATAAACAGTGTCAATAGGGAACACTTTTAGTATTTAGACTTTTAAGCCCACTAACATCCACGACCATATATTTATCTGCTACTCCTATTTTTTGTACTGTGTGAACATCTACACCTTTTTCAATTGTAATTCAAACAAGTGGAAATTCAAAAATTCCATTTGCAATTCAAAAAATATCACTTGAAATTCAAAAATTCCATTTGAAATTCAAAACTCGTCATATGTAATTCAAAAGACAACATTTGAAATTAAAAAGTCGTCATTTGTAATTCAAAAGACATCATTTGAAATTGAAGAGACATCATTTGAAATTGAAAAGACATCATTTGAAATTCAAAACTCCTCATTTGTAATTCAAAACTCGTCATTTGTAATTCAAAAGCCATCATTTGTAATTCAAAACTCGTCATTTGGAATTCAAATCTCGTCATTTGCAATTCAAAACACGTCATAAGTAATTCAAAAGACACCATTTGAAATTCAAAAGTTTTCATTTGAAATTCAAAAATTATTCCATTTGTAATTCCAAAATTATTCAATTTGCAATTCAAAAAGGGTAAACAAAATTATTTAAGCAAAATATACACTAGGTTGGGTAGCATCTATTTATTTCTGTAAATTTTAATATTCTGCTGTTTAGAAAACAGATTTAGATTGATAGATAGATGGACATGGCTCAAATAGCATAGAAAGTCTGTGGAGTGATGGTATAAAAATAAGAACAGTACCCATTGCGAAATTTGTTTCGATTTTAGAAAACACACCCAGAAAAAGTGATTTTATAAAGATGAGTTTAAATTAAAAGATGAAGTGGTGAAGGTTATAAATTATATATGAAATTACCGACATTTTACATCATTATAATTATTAGTTGCTTATCGTTTTATTAAATCTGTTTTAAAAACTGCAGAATATCCAAGTTTGCAGAAAAAATAAATGCTACCCCACCTAATGTATATTTTTCTTAAATAATTTTGTTTACATTTTTTAATTTCAAATGAAATCTTTTGAATTTCAAATGAAATAATTTTTGAATTTCAAATGGTTTATTTTGAATTACACTTGAAAATAGTGGGAGGTAGGAGGCATTCTTGATTGCCTCTCTTCAAGCCTTTCTAGAAAGCCTGTGAATAGGAGCGAGATGGAAGGCCTTGCTCTCCAATCTTACCCTGTTTTAATTTGAAATGAGTATTGAGTACAGCAAGTATACCTTGTGCCTCCTTAAGAAGTCGATTTAGCATTGTCCGTCCGTCTGTTTTTGTTAACCCATTAAAGCCAGCAAATTTCATTTTCCCCTGTTTCTTACTGTTTACTGTTCGATTAATCGAACACTGGGTCAAAATGGGTTAACAAAGTACATGTCGCATTTGTTTCCTGATCCAAATTAACTTACTTTTCGGCCTAAAGACGAAGCCGTTTTGTCAGGGTTATGTTGGGATTTATCGAAGAACAGTATGTTTTTTCGGAACTAGCGGATAAAATACCTGAAACTTCCTATGATTTGTTAATGTTTGAAAGTCAGCATCAGAAGTGAAATCTCTTTCCTACTTTCTGTCCGAGTTCGGTATAAATTGTTCGCTGGGACTACAAAAAATACCATTTTAGATGTACACTTTGGATATGGATTATTTTATGCTTTAATTAAAGTAAATATACGACAAATAGTAGCACACACCAAGGGCCGACACAAACAAATAGACTAGTATAATATTTAGTGCACACGGTACACATATTCATATAAGCACATTCTAAATGAAAACATACTTGCAGCTCGAAAAAGAGTCTGTTGAAATTAGAGAATTTGTCGTTTGTCACCTTTGACTCTAGCAAATTTCTATACATTTATTTGAAGAAATACGAACCATTGCATCCTATCGAAAATGGTTAAATTACAACACACCAAACATTGACTATAAAAACTATATATGTAGTGCACTTAGAAAAAGTCAGTTATAAACCTCAGAGATTATATACAGGCAATTAGCAGCCACTCTTTCTACCATTACAGCAATTTTTCTGCCATAGCACCGGTTTCTTCGGAAGATCAATAAGATTTTTTAAATTATAATTTTTTGTTTTTCACTCAAATTCCTTACAGAATCCTTTGAATGTTATTTTCTTGCTAATTCAAGTGGCTTCACTATACAGATATAGACTATCTAAACTATTAATACTTAAGACAATTTGCTTATAGTTCAAAAATATAACGAATACTCAACTAACATTTTGATGCAAATTGATATTTTTGTTTATTATGACCGAAGTTGTTGTGTTTCTTAAAATAACCAAAAATCTCGATTTGCCAAAAATGTCAGTTGAGTCTTTTTTATATTTTGGTAACGATATGTCTAACAAAATTTTATAAAATAAAGATTTGCATATGGGCATCTCCCAGTGGCACGGACGCACGCGTTTAAATAAGAAACAGAAAAATGGGTAAAATCGGCTCAAATTTTTATACATAGCTCCCATACAAATGTCGCTCCCGATTTGACTTTTTGCTCTAGAAACCACATAAAATTAACCGATTTTGATCAAATTTGGCACTACACCTCATATTTCAACGAGAAACATCTATGGTAAAAATGTTTCAAATCGGTTCGCGTACAAATTTCGCCAATTTCGAAACCACAGCGCATCTTATATTTACACTAGAAACATCTATGGTAAAAGTGGGAGAGATCGGTTCAGATTTATATATAGCTTCACATTTTCACCGAATTTAAATCTAGTTGAGTAGAAAGTGTAGGGTATCATATAGTCGGCTCCGACCGACTTTAGCCTTTCCTTACTTGCTTTTTCGTGACAAATGAAAACTTTTTCTTTTTTTGTGGTATTATTTTATAAAATGATGGTAGTATTTACCTGCAATCATTTCCTTTCGAATGATGCCTATATGATGAACATCGGAAGGTTTATTTATTCCATTTAATTTTTCTTTTACAAAATGTTTCCTAGAAATATATATATTTTTTAAACCAATCTAAAAGTCAATATACAACAATGATTTTTTCAAAGGCGAGAATAAAAATTTATAAATATGTATGTATTTAAATAATTAATTTTACACAAATGCAACATGAAACAAGTAAGGAAAGCCTAAAGTCGGGTGGGCCGACTATATGATACACTCCACTTTCCATCCGAATACAATTCAATTCGGTAAAAAATTGAAAGAGGGAAGGATTTTTGTATGCTTCCTAATCATAGGCTAATATGACTTGACCCAATTTGTGAAATCGAGAAGAATATTTGTATCGGGGCTATATCCAAATATGGAATGATGTGACCCACTTACACAATAGGTTCTTCAAGTTCAAGTATAACGTGTTATGCTCAATTTGAAGAAATTCTATGAAAATACGTGGTTTCTGGGGCGGAAAAAGTCAAGTCGGGAGCGAAACTTGTATGGGAGGTATATATAAATCTATTTAAAAAAGACCTTAAAAATTCTATATTTTATTGCTTCAGAAAGTCTAGAAGGTATTAACAAGTAAGGAAAGGCTAAAGTCGAGCGTGGTCGACTATATGATACCCTACACCTACCCTGTGGTGTAGGGTATAAGAAGGTTACATTTGAACTTGGTATATATATACTACAATTTTAATACCTTTTAACTGTATTTGTAAGAAAATTTTAACACAAACTTTGAATGGGAGCTATATATAAATCTGAACCGGTCTAACACACATTTAGCATATTTCTGAAATATAAGACGCTTTCCCAAATTTGATGGAAATCTGTTAAATATGTGGTTTATAGAGCGGAAAGAATTAGATCGGGGGAGTAATTTATATGGGAGCTATATATAAATCTGAACTGATTTGACCCACTTTCGCCATGGATGTTTGTAGTTGAAAATGACCTGGTTTGCCAAACTTTAGGCAAATCTTATCAAATATGCTATTTTTAGAGCGAAAATAATCAATTCAGTGTCGAAATTTGTATTGGAGCTATATATATATATATATATATCTGAACCGATCTGGCCCATTTTTACCAGAGCTGTTTCTAGTTGAAATATAAGTAGTTTTGCCAAATTTGAAGAAAATCGGCTAAAATATGTGGTTTCTAGAGCGGAAAGAGTCAAATCATCGGAGACATTTGTATGGGAGCTATATATAAATCTGAACCGATCTGGCCTATTTTTACCAGAGCTATTTCTAGTTGAAATATACTGCGTCTTGCAAAATTGGAGGAAAATCTGTTGAAATATGTGGTTTCTAGAGCGGAAAAAGTAAAATCGGAAGCAAAATTTGTATGGGAGCTATATCTAAATCTGAACCGATTTGCTTCAAATTAAATAGCGTTCGACCTTATCCCATAAAACTTCGTTGTGCAAAGTTTTATTTAGTTCTAACAACAATTGAGACCTGGACTTTGATTACAAGCATAGCTGGAGAGACGGACGGACGGACATCGCTAGATCGACTCAAAAAGTGATTCTAAGTCGATCGGTATAAAAAACGATGTATCTATCTCGTTTCCTTTTGGGTGTTACAAACAAATGCACAAAGACATTATACCCTGTGGTGTAGGGTATAAAAACTGTTAACCGTTACGAAAAAGTGATCTTTTCTGCAATCATTGTAAAAAATCCTGTCGATGGATGCGGATGACAAGGCCGGCTTAGTGATTAACCGGTTACAGGATCGTACACTCTAGTTTGCCGGTTTGTGAAAACCCATTGGAAATGCTACACTAAATTAAGTGGCAAAAGAAAACATATCAAAAACCACAGAATGTAATGAAATTCCAAATTAAATTATACTATTTCCATCTACATAAGGTACAGTGCACATCCTAAATTGAACAAATATTTGCTTGTACAACTTGCAATAAAGTGCTACAATCTGCACCACAATAGTCAACCAGTTAAATTACAACATTACCAAATTACAAAAACATCCACACACACACACATATGTATAGAACTCGTTGTCGCAAAGACCGTCATAATTAAAAAATTTTATTTTTTAAGTTGAGATCAACAAATATCACTTTCCATTGAGATCTCGTAATTAATCCAAATATTGTAGGTAAATCTCCATGACTTCAGCTGTGCGAGAAAATACAATTTCAAATGTTATATTACATTCTATAGAAATACAAAACATTGTAGTGATTTTGTTAACAATCCTGATTTTTGTAGTTATGACTCTCTTTGGGCCAAATGAAAGAGGCTACATCTTTATGTGTTTGTGGCATGTAGCATTCATCATGAGGAAAATATTACGAGTCATTAAATACGAAAATTGAGTCAACAAAGCGAGAAATGTCAAAATAAAAACATGTTATTAGAAACCTCAAACATTCAGGATATCTCCATTTTAATTTTAAGGATGTATCCTTGTATAGACCTACAACGATATGCAGCCGAACCTTTAAACTAAACCATATTACATATATATATGTGCATATGTATGTATTTGATAACAAAGGAGGTCATCAAATAAAAAGATGTAAAAAATCGTTTCTAGGGATAGGTTTTCTGGTTACTTCGTTTTAGAAGTAGAAGTTCATACAAATATAGCACAACTATGTATGTCAGCAAAAATGTGTTTTGCTCGAAGCAAAAGTCAAACTATATATACATATATGGTGGTAGACTGGAAATTATATAGTTACACTAAAAAAATTGGATCAGTGAAAACTTTTGGATAAACGATTGCACCACAAACAGGCAATGTTTAATTTACTAGATAGAAAGTGTAGTATATGATAACATTATCGAACTTAGGGCAATGAAGGACTGACCTGATGTGACCAACATTTACAGAATCCGATATTTGGCTTCCGGAGCGGCAAGACTTCGGTATAGGAGCAATAAAGCTACATCTATACAGCTAAAAAGGTACACATATACCTATGGTTAAAACATATTCTCAGGATTACACTGTTCAACATCATTTTTGGAAGAGAGTAGCTACCCAGTAATTCCGAATATTTTGCAGAATAAACTTATACTCCAGCTGGTCTAAGTTTCTTTTTACAATGGGTCAAAGTTTTAATTTTTTGGAAAGGCTAAAGTCGGGCGGGCATTTAGGTGAGGATTTTGGAAAGTGTCCTACAGGCCGTGGAATCGGAATCGCAGTCGAAAAAAAGGTTGACTCCGGGTAAATGGTTTTTTCGTTATTAGAAAAATATAGAAAATATATTTCCAGCCTGAACAAATTTAACAAATAAAGGCATTAAAATCTTAAAATATTAATCTAAGACATGTACTGTGAACACAATTAGAATGGTTTATAATTGAGGGTATTGAATGTTGACCTTATATTCTTAATTGTTATGTTGTCGTTCAACTCAAGGTCCTTGCTAGTAATAAGTTAGTTGGTAATAAACTTTCACAGTGGACAGCCGTATATTTTATAATTTTAAATTTAAATATCCCCTAACGATGTTATTCGAAATAAATAAAATTTAAAAAGAATATCAAGCCTTTTTAATTAAGAAGGACTTTGAGCCGCACTACAACATAAACAATGGTTTATAATTGTAAATTTTGAAGTAAAACTAAAGTTAATGTGGTATTCATTTATTGGTGCCATTTCAAAGAGACGTGTCGGCAAAGGAGCTATTATAGTTCAAGCGACTCCTTGGGGAAGAACGTATTTAATGCTGAAACGTCTAATTGAAATAAAAAGTTATTTAAACGATTTGGACAATGATGACCTCGCATTAGAAGAAAAGGCTTTACAGCGTCTTTATATGTTGACAAAAAATTTTCAAAGCGAGAATTTGACACCAGGTGGTTTCTACAGGGAAAAGAAAGAAACTAATATTTAAATTGGAGAAATTTGAAAATGTAATTGCAAACGATATTGTTTCTTCAATGACTAGAAGAGAGACGGAAATAATGAATAATAATATTGGCGGGAATATCTGTCGACCCTTTAAAAAGAATTTTATTAAACCACTAGTATTTTGTACCCGTCGTTGCACGGGTTCATTCTTCCCTATTCCTCTACTTTTTCTCCAGAATGAACTCCTTCAGACCACTTCGAAAAATACTTGGATAGTTTGGAGTAAAATAAAGCTAAAAGGTTAAGAACTGCTCCCGTTGAAATACAAAAAAAACTTTTATCGGGAAATTGATAGAAAAGACAAAAAGAAGTAGTTGGATATTACTCGAAAATTATTCGTGATGTGGCAGTAATAGAAGCTGCAATGAGCGTAGAGAGATTATTTTCCGCTCTAAAACTTATAAAAAGTGATATTGGTGCCTCAATGAAAGAAGAGTTGGCAAATGCAATTCTTTTTTTAAGATCATTTAAATAAGTATATGACAGTTTTTTTATCATACAATTTTATTAGTAGTTATAGAATGTCTTTTTCTTTTGTTTCCATAGTATTTGGTATAATAAATTAAAAGAGTACCTTAGTTTTAAACAAGTAAAAAAGGCGCTTAGTTCGGCAGGGCCGAACTTTATATACCCTCCACCATGGATTGCATTCCACAGAGGCTGTCGATTTTCGTAGCAGTGCTGTAATATTACAGGAAAATATAAAATCTTTTAATAAAGCCAAACCAAAACAAATACAAATATTGAAGAAATAATTTTATAAATAAATACAATATTTTTATTATTTCAAACCACGCTTATAAGGCCAGGCTACCAATACGGTTACACTATAAATAAATATTCTTATATTTAAATTTTCAAAAAAGCGTAATTACCATAAATATTAGTAGATAGTGGGCGAAACAGTTCGTTGTATTTCCATTTCATTTTTATTCCAAAAGTACGAATTTTGAAATTCCATTATCTCACGTACATAGTACAAAATAACCTAACTTCATGATTCAACCAATTTTTGCCGTAAAAGTAAAAAGTATGAAAAATTTTTATCTAGCTGTAGTCGAGTAGTTGGTACTATTTTTAACCCTCTGTACTCATTGCATCCCTTGAAAGTTCGAATTTGGAAGACACCTTTTTTTTATTTTTTTTTATTTTTTTATAACTTTTCTTTTTTTGGAAATGCTATAAAAAAACTACTGAATATTTTCTCAAATTTCTTTTTTTATTTGAAAGTACAATCCTTCCGTTTAATAATGGAAAATAATTTCATTCAAATGGCTGCCTCGGGCACCCCACAAATAATAGTACAACGGTTGAATAGTTGACAAAAAAACGTTAGATGGCGGACCCCATACCAATGTCTCCTATGATTTACTTTCTCCGCTCTAGAAACCACATATTTCAACAAATAACTACTTTTTTTTTGAAAATGAAAGTACAATCCATCCGGTTAATAATAGAAGATAATTTCACCACTAAATATTATTGATTGAGCATCCGGAGTCGAAACATTATAAAATGCTGGAGTCGGAGTCGAACAATTTTGCCTCGAATTCACAGCCCTGGTATCCTATATCATAGCGATGTTATCTTTCACAATGTATTCTTCCAGGTGAAATATAACTTATTCTGATCAAAATCTGTTACAATATGTGCTTTCTAGAGCAGAAAAAGTAAAATCGGCGACATTTATATGAAACTTATATATAATCAAATTTTTACTGTAGATGTTTCTCGTTAAATTACAAGATGTTGTGCAAGATTTGATCGAAATCGGTTAATTTATGTAGTTTTTAGAGCCGAAAAAGTCAAATGGGGTGTACCGATTTGACTCATTTTAATCAGAGATGCTTCTAGTTCAAAAATGTTGTGCCAAATTTGAAGAAAATCTTTCAAAATATATGGTTTCGAGAGTGCAAAACGTCAAATCGGGAGTGACATTTATATGGGACCTATAAATAAATCTACACCGATTTAACCCACTTACACCACAGAAGATTTTAATTGTGATATAAGGTGTTGTGTCACATTTGAACAAAATCGGTTAAAATGTCTGGTCTCTTGAGCACAAATAGTCAAATCAGCAGCAATATATATAAAAATCGGAATATAAATCTGAACCGATCTCACCCACTTTTACCACAGATATTTCCAGTTGATATATGAGCTGTTGTGCCAAATTTGAAGAAAATTTGTTAAAAGATATGACTTTTAGAGCGGAAAACATCAAATCGAGAGAGACATTGGTATGGGAGCTATATATAACTCTGAACAGATTTGACTCATTTTCCCCAGATATGTTTTTAGTTCAAGTATAAGATGTTGTGCTAAATTTGAAGAAAATCTGTTGAAACATATAGTTTCGAGAGCGCAAAACGTCAAATCGGGAGCGACATTTGTATGGTGGCTATATCTAAATTTAAACGTTTTGCTTAAACTTATTTTGTTCGTAAGGATCAGACAATAATTGTGACCTGTACTTTGATTACAAGAATATATGGACGGACGGACAGACAGACGGACATTGCTAAATCGACTCAGAAATTGATTCTAAGCCGATCTTTATAATAAGCGACGGGTCTAACTGGTTTCCTCGTTGTAACACCTTTCGGGTGTTACAAACAAATGCACAAAGACATAATACCCTATTGAAGGGTATACAAATGTTCTACGTTAATGTCTGAGAGAATTGTTATTGTCACAACTATATTGTGGAATTTTATGAGGATCATTTTTGTGGAAGATTTCAACCATCTAGCTCCTCTCTTTAATCAATTTACACTTTTTACACTTAATGTAAAAAATAAATACGCTCGCTTGCCTTTCAACACCATATTATGTAGATAGAATTATTAACATGATTACCATCCGTCCAAATACTAATAACACCAAATACAACGAACTTTTTTCCTTGACCGCATTTTTCAACTATCCTGACTTTTCTCGTTGTCGCCCTTGCCTACCGTTTACGGCATGGAATGTGTGTCTTCAAGAACAAAAAAGAACAACATGTTGAATGTTGGTCATGCGGAAAAACGAAATGAAAATTCAAATATAACAGCCACAACCTCGAAATAGAAGACAACGGATTCTCAAAAGATTTGGTTCAAATGAAAAGCGTAAATGCCAACGCAGTATAAAGCATTATGTGTTGGCTTTTGACTGGATTCATTGGACAAGAAATGTTTGCATCTGCAAAGATCCCACAAACGACAGACTCATTCAAGCATCCATACGAGACGACGTGCTTTTGAATTTTCACACCGAATAATTTTACACAATGGGCCACACGAGCAAACGTCTCAGATCGTATATGCAAGGATGTAAGCGCGAATGAACCAGCAACAGCATTTTGAATATATGCGGAAAAACGTAAGAAACAGAAAAGGGGTTTCCGTCAACGTTATAGTGCTAAATGCCAGCCACCCCTCGCAACATCAGGACAAGATTCTTGTATTAATATGTTTTTTATTTTTTTAATTTCAGAGTCATTCTCACTTGTGGATATAATTATTGATAATGCCTTTCAGGATTTTTTAAATAAAAAACATGATTTAAAAAATCTCTTTAGTCCACAAAGAGAGATCATAGTTTCAATATTTATTCATATGTATAACTTCAGTAAAGCAAGATTTTATTTTTCCGGTCAGCAGAAATAGTTTAAAAAAAATTATTTTTTTTTGGCAACTGTTCCTAAGCCACTTTTTCTACGTTGATGTAAAATTTGGCACATTTGTAGCCATTATAATTATTTTTTTTTTCGATTAAGTGATTTGTTTTCGAATAGACGATTACTTGAATAATTTAAAATTACGGATAATTAGTAGCTTCGAGGGTGAAATTAGTCAACGGATTAACAATACAAATTTGGAATTTAATATTTGGAATAAAATATTAAATTCCCCTTGTATCCTTTGGCCGTGTTATGGCATCGTAGGGTACACAATAAATCGGTTTATCCGTCAGAAGTTTCTTCGATTGTTTTCATAAACCACATGTTGCCACTTGTGTCTGCTTCATTTCAACACTTGGCACATTTTTGCGCAGCCCGCACAAGCCACCGCACATTAAGCGAATAAGACATGATGGAACGAACATAATACGCGGACATGCATGGCGATGATGTAGTATTTGCATGCATACATGTGTATGTAATTTTAAAACATGAAACGTACAAACATATGCATCGCTAAAATTCATTAAACATTTATAAACAATTAACACTTGACCAATGAATAATGAATTGGAACAACAACAAAAGAAGCGTTACACAGTGGTCTACTTTGACATTGATCGGGTGTTGTCTTTAAATCTTTAACAAATAGCACCTGAATTGATAGAGCCTTCTTGAAATTGAAGTAAGCCCCATCTCCAAAATGGTTGGTCACTTTTTGACCTGACTACACTTTGGATAGAGAAACTCAAAATAAGAAGAAAAATTGGTGGACATATAACCGATATCTCCCATGACTCACGAGTTATCGGTCGTTAAATTTAAAAAAATCAAACAAATGTTGTATTATTTTATAAATTGAATTCAATATAAAAAACGAAAAACATACAATTGTAACGATCTTAGTTATCGAAATTTAAAACTGGATAATAGTTGTTTTTACTTTTTTATTATTTTGAGCTCATTTGAATGAAAAAATGAATAATTTTCTGTTAAAATATTGAAAAAAAAAAATAGTAAATATAAAAGTGAAGTAATTTTACAATGTTCCAAAAAATGAGGGGAATTATATGATAGTTAATGGAACACTCCATTAAAAATTGCAATTAATGTGCAGTATGAAATATATGCATTCTTAATGTAAATACAAATGTGATATTTTTAAATGATTGTACCAAAAGCCTTATAAGTACAATAAATGACCACGGAAATCAGGTGACATTAGCGAATATTGAACTATATACCAAAAAATAAAAAAAATAAAGTTAACAAGTAAGAAGGCGTTAAGTTCAGCCGGGCCGAATCTTATATACCCTCCACCACGGAGTGCATTCCACAGTATTACCAGCAGATTAAAAGATGTCGACTTTGCATAGAAGCACAGTACCATATTACGAAAATTGTGATATTTTTATGTACATTACTATATTTGTTTACTATAATGTATAGTTATGCCCACTGTTTAAAATCTACTACTATACATAAATACAATGCTGTAATTGTGAAAGTGAACATGCCCAAATAATAGGCGATTGTCAGTCGCCATTAGGGAGAATCATATTCAGATACAGACAAAGTGATAAGAAAAGTATAAATTTTAAAGATATCCCCATTCGCCCCATTCCCCGACCAAACGTACAAATTTCGAAAAAACCCTTTTTTTCGAATCTTCATAGTCAGAATGTATACACCGAATTTCATGATTTCAACTTCAGCAGTTTGGTAGGTCCCATTTTTATCCCTCCCTTTTAATTATATCCCTTAAAAGTACGAATTTCGAAAAATCCCTCTATTTTACGTGTCTACGAATTATTGGGACGTACACACCGAATTTCATGATTATAGCTGTTGTCGTATCATTGGTACTATATTTTATCCCTTTCTCTCCCATTTCGCAAGCTGGTGCTTCCAAGCTACAAGAGAAATGTCCGCAACAAATTTTAACTGTATGAAAATCAGAAAATTAATTAATAAGCCAAGGCTACCAATATTTGTATACTATGTATATATATAAAGGAAATAATACTTCAATTCATAAAGTAAATATAAGGCAGCAATCATAAATAACCTAAATATTGGGGGATACAGAGCGTATTTTCAGCTACAGTCGTTTGGTTGCTTGTATTTCCATCCTATTTTTTTTTTTCAAAAGAATAAGTAAATACCTTATCTCGCAGTATAAGACAACTTCATGATTCATTCGATTTGTCGTAAAAGCAACAAAATAAAGTACGAATTTGGAAAAAAATTATTTTACGTGGCTATAAAGTCAGAGGAATGTATACACCGAATTCCATGATTCTATCAGCGGCCATTTTGTTGGTACCATTTTCATCCCCTTTTTTCCAATTTTGACCCCTCAAGAGTACGACTATCTAAAATCTCTTTATTTTACGTATCTACATAATTAGAGCTGTATTCGTTTAGTTGGTACTATTTGTATCCCCTGTAGCCGTTGTATCCCTTGAAAGTACGAATTTGGAAAAAACGTTTTATTTTTCGTGTCTACGCAGTCAGAGGAATCCGAATTTTATGATTTTAGCTGCGGTTATTTGGGAGGTACTATTTTTATCCCCTTTTTCCATTTGAACCCCAAAAAGTACGAATTTTGGAAAGTCCTTTTATTTTACGTGTCTACGCAATGTATAAATCTAATTTCATTATTCTAGGTGCAGTAGTTAGGTTGGTACTATTTTTATCCCTCTATTCCCATTTAAGCCCTTAAAAGTACGAATTTAGAACAACTACTTTTATATTATGTATCTACTCTATTAGAGGAATGTACACGCCAAATTTCGTGTTTCTATCTGTTGTTGTTTGATAGGTACCATTTTTATCCCATTTCGCCCCTACAAATAAAAAACACTCTATGGTGCCCTTTTATGTTATAAAGGGAATGCGAATTGCTAATATCAAGTAAATACAAGCTATTATGTTCAAAAAAACATGCTGAAATACTCTAAATATTAGGGGTGTTTTCAGTATTAGGGGTATTTTTCTCCTCAATGGCAACTTCGAATTTATGTTTGCGTAATATTTATCCAAAGGCCTTAAAACACAGCTCCTAGCTGCCACTTGACGTAACAATTTCGGCTGATTATTCGATTTTCAAAAAGAGTGCGAAAAATATCGATGGTTGCGTTGGCTGTGTGACATGTGGCCCAGTCTTGTTTGAATCAAGTGTCGTCCATGTCATTCTCTTGAATTTTTGGAAACAAAAATTTCTTGTGCATGGCACGGTAACGCCGGCTTCTTGCTCATTTTCGAATTTTTTCGCCAGCCCAAAATCCTCACCAAACTGTGACTCGTTGTGGATGTATTGGCTTGTCAATAGTCACAGTTTGGAAACAAAAATTTGTTAAGCATGGCACGGTAACGGCGGTCCCTTGCTCAATTTCGCAGAAAAATAGCCCAATGATGACGCCAGCCCAAAATCCTCACCAAACTGTTACTAGTTGTGGATGTATTGGCTTCTCAATAGTCACATGTGGGTTCTCTGAACCCTATATGCGACAATTTTACTTATTGACATAGCCACCGCTCGTTGTGGATATATTGGCTTCTCAATAGTTACATCTGGGTTCTCTGAACCCCATATGAAACAATTTTACTTATTGACATAGCCACCGCGATGAAAATGTGCTTCATCTGAAAACACGATTTTTTCCGCAAAATTCTTCATCTTCTGCCAAACAATCTTCAGCCCATAGGGCGTACTGAAAACGCATCGGACGCGACCCGTTTAGCAAATGTCAAACATAAACCTGAAAATAAAAATAAATAATCTACCTTCCATCATGAAAGTAATCGGTAGTTCAAATTTAAAAATTTAAATGGCACATCCGTATCATTTAGGACAGTCAAAAACTATAACGCATTGAAGGAGTGACTTAAGACCCTAAGTATGTTTGAACCAAATCCGTTTCACAACTTTTTAATTTGTTTAAGCCATGTGGCTCAATCATAGGTAAGATTAAATCCTTTGCAACTTCTATAATGATACATTAAATCCTATAACATCATGTTTTTACCATTATTTACAAATGTGAAAGCCAATTCTCTTCGCCACAGACCTTTACAAATTTAAGATGAGGGTATTTTTAAATCGGTGTAACAGACTGAAATTTACCTTGTCTTCATATCATTCGTTAAACTCTTCTATGAAACAAAAATTTGTATGTTTTCTTTCAGACATTCAAGACTAAATACATGCAAATTTAGCAAATAAATGTAAATAGAGAATGGCGATCCGACACCAAACTTTTTAGGATGTGTAGCCATATGTACCAAAATTAAAAAATCATATATAATCATATATTTTTTTAATATAGGCAAACCAAAACAAATACAAATATTGACAAAATAATTTTATAAATAAATAAACTATTTTTGATATTTCAAACTACGATTATAAGGCAAGGCTATGGGTACCTTTACACTATATAAATATATCGAAATAATACTTCAAGTCAATTCAAAAAATAAAAAATCTTACATAAATATATATTTTCACAAATTTTGGTAGATAGTGGGTGCTACAGTTGGTTGTATTTCTATTCTATTTTAATTACAAAAGTAAAAATTTTGAAAATCCATTATCTCGCGTTCATAGTGCAATGCAAAATAACCTAACTTCATGATTTAATCAAAAGTAAAAAGTACGAATTTGGAAAAATCTTTTTATATTGCGTGTCTTTGCAGTCAGAGGAATGTATACACCAAAATCCATGATTCTAGCTGCGGCCATTTGGTTGGTACCTTTTTTATACCCTTTTTTCTATTTTACCCATTTAAGAGTACGACTTTCTTAAATCTCTTTATTTTACGTGCCTACGCAATTGAAGGAATGTACACACCATTCCAGCTGTAGCCGTTTAGTTGGTACTATTTTTATCCCTCTGTACCCATTATATCCCTTGAAAGTACGAATTTAAAAAACCTTCACTTTTCGTATCTACGCAGTCAGAGGAATGTATACTCCGAATTTCACGACTCTAGCTGCTGTCATTTGGTTGGTACTATTTTTATCCCCTTTTTCCATATTAACCCCAAATAGTACGAATTGCCAAAAATCCGTTTATTTTACGTGTCTACGCAATCAGATGAATGTATACACCGAATTTGATTATTCTAGATGCAGCCGTTTGGTTGGTTCCATTTTTATTCCTCTATTTCCATTTTACCCTTTAAAAGTACGAATTTGGAAAAAAATACTTTTACATTATGTATCTACTAGTTAGATGAATGTACACACCAAATTTCGTGTTTCTAGCTGTTGTCGTTTGGTAGGTACCAGAGTTACAAGCCGAACCATAATTATCGGCGGCTTTCGGCTGATTTGCCGGCTCGTTCTGTCTTTCGATCACCCATATTTATTTGAAAATTTTGGGAAAATGGAAGGAACAATTTGTATTGGCTAAAGAAGCACAATAGAGGAGCTGTTGTTTATTGTTATTTATAGGAACACATGGCCACACGTACTGGAATTGACATGTATAAATGCGACTTTCAAATCAAAATAAAATCATTCAACCAAATTTAAAGAAAGATCAATATATTTCATAGCAGTACTAAGCATACTAAGTCGACATTTATATTTTCTTTTGTAATTTTAAGTGGGTTGTCTATTTTGGTAGTAAGATTGACTGAATTACAACTCCGGCAAATCTCGGCGGCGTGGTTGAAGTCGATATGAGTCGATGAAATCTGCGGCGTGGTTCAAGTCGACTTGAGCCGCTGAAATCGGAGGCGGCGCGGCTCGTTCAGAAACATGCGGCGGCGGCGGATTGTCTGCTTAATATCGGTCGGCTTGTATCTCTGGTAGGTGCCACTTTTATCCCTTTTTTGCCCAATTTCGTCCCCTACGAATAAGAATATCTTCATGGTGCACGTTTCAATATTTATATAAAATATCTCTAAAATATAATCATATTAAAATAGAAAGATGAAATTTGCATATGTATTGCAGAACTGCAAAGCTAATAAAATATATTTACTTCAAAAATACTTCAGATTGCCTTGAATGATAACGAAGGATTAAATTTGTAAAGCTCATTTTCCGACTTGTTTGTTTCACTTCGTATAACCATAATTTAGTTAGATTGCCCAAAGCGCTCCCTATTACTAAAACTACCTTAAAAACAAAACCTGACTATACAGTTTTTCTATATTTTCATGACCCAATGATTATACCGTTGAACAGCATTTTTAGCACATCAACCAAACTATATATTTATGAAAGTAGTGATACAACATGGGTATCAAATAAAAGGTGACATTTTGAACTTTCTTCCTATATTTTTTATTTTTACCATATGGACCAAAAATGGAAAGAAAGTCCTTTCAAACTTTTATCCTTGAAAATCCTTGGTGGAAAATTCCAGGAAAAATATATTTTATGGGCTCTTGTCTTCTTTTACACTCTTCCAAAATTCATAGGTTTAGTCTCCAGAAATATTTTAAAATGTTCCCTCAAAAATTCCTAACACAGTTTATGTATGTTATGTTTCATAATTATTTCTTAGTAGTGTATTGGAGCAAACAATATTGTTATTAATTTTGATGTTTATTGGACTACTCAACATTTCAGTATATAGTAAATATTGTATAAATTATGCAAAGAAAATTGAATACGACCAATGGCGTCGAAAAAGTTTTGAATATGTTCTGTGTACGTTTTTCACTTTCTAAATCGGTTTTAAAGCATTCGTCGAAAGATTTTATCCATTCTAGCTTTCTCTTTCCCCCACTGTTGTTAACCAGATCCTATCAATTCAGCACTAACTCGTGATATACCTGTATCTCGGACCAGGTCTTTAAAATCATCTTGGGTTATAAGATGTGGCTGTGCCATTGCATTTTCAAAATTTGTGTCAGAATAGTTACTAACAGCATCATCCGGCACACAGTATTCTTCCGCAGTCATATCAAGAATATCATCTCTGTTTTCAGGAAGTGATGAGCGTAATACAACAGGTTTCATAGATTTGCACCCAACTTGATTGTATCTCGGTTTTGATATTTAACCTTTATATGCGGAAGTGACAGACAAAAATAACACGATTCCGCGGAATGTCCTTTGCGATGCAACCAAATAACTGGATGTGCGTATTTTATTGATGCATTCCTAGACCTTAGTATTCCAGTGTAACAAGAAATACACATAACATCTGACCCATGCCATTTGATGATTTCCAGCTTAATTAAAAAACAATTTTTATAACATTCAACCGCTCTTTTTGTAATTTTACGAGATTTAGTTTTAGGAAAAACATTCCACAAACTAAACAAAACTTATTGCGATTCGGACAAATAACATTTTTTGTTTTGCGAAACATACTGTTGATCTGGCGATGACACGACGACTAAATATAAATCTATTTTGTAGAACATATGAAATCAAATCAAAATCAAAATATGTTCAAAATACCAAATAATTACAAGTGTGTAAAACAAATCTAAATGAATATCCTCTAATACTGTAAAAACGAATCTATTATTTGTCTTTATTCAAACAATAACAAAATGCACATGCGAAATAACTCGAGCATTCGGGACTCCGTTAATAGAAAACGAGAATTAATATATCTGATAACATAAATTGTGTTAGGAATTTTGGAGGGAACATTTTAAAATATTTCTGAAGATTAAACTGTATGCAGTATACCTATGAATTTTTGGAAGAGTGTAAAAGAAGACAAGAGCCCATAAAATATATTTTTCCAGGAATTTTCTACCACGGATTTTCAAGGATAATAAAGGATAAACATTTGAATGGACTTTTTTATCCTCTTTGGTCCATATGGTAAAAATAATAAGTCTAGGAAGAAAGTTCAAAATGTCACCTTTTATTTGATACCCATGTTGTGATAATACGACTAGCACATAAACGGCAAAAATTCATGGAAGGGGACATATCCTTTGCAACTTCGAAGTCCTTTTAAAGGAAAATTCGACCAGAGAATGAAAAACTGAGTATGAGGTTTTGGCATAGTGGGTGTGCATTAAAATTTTTTCATTTTTGTTCAACGGTGTTATCGCACGTAATAATTTTGGGTCAATGAATAGATGATTTTGTGGGTGTAATGAGTAGCTGATTTTTATACTCTTCACTGTCTTTTTGCATTTGTTTGTAACACCCAAAACGAAACGAGATAGACCCATCGTTTACTATACGATCGGCTTTGAATCATTTTCAAAATCGATTTAGCAATGTACAGGTCGCTATTATTGTCTGATCTTAACAAAAATTAGCACAAGTAAGTTTTGTGGATCAAGGACGCTATTTAATTTGAAGTAAATCGGTTCAGATTTATATATAGCTCCCATACAAATTTCACTCCCGATTTGACTTTTTCTGCTCTAGGAATCACACAATTTAACCGATTTTAATCAAATTTGACACAATGTATTATATTGCAACTAGAAACATCGGTTGTGAAGTAGGCCAGATCTATTCAGATTTATATATAGCTCCTACATATATTTCGCTCCCGATTTGACGTTTTCCTCTCTCGAAACCATATATTTTTCTGCAAATTTGCCACAACACCTTATAAATTGTGTCCCAAGAAGAGCGCAATTTTTTAATTTTAAATAAGACACAGATATTTAAGAAAAAATCGTGAAACTTTATTATATCGTAAAGTAGACAGAATGAGTTTATGTAACAATATATCGTGCAGATATATTGTAACAATATATCGTGCAGATGGCCGCCGCGGCTTTGCTGGCATGTACGCGATCTTTTAATGAAAATTTCAATGACCGTTTTGCATGAATGCTGCGGTATTTCATTAATGCAGCGTCCAATTTCGTCTTTTTAAGGCTTGAGTCGTCGTCGGCTTATGCGCGTAAACCATCGACTTCAAAAACCCCCAAAGAAAAAAATCTAATGGTGTTAAATCGCACGATCTAGGCGGCCAATTCTGATCTCCAAAACGCGAAATAACACGACCGGGAAATGACTGATGCAGCAATTGAATTGTTTCACATGCCCTCCACATTCATTTCTTCAATTCTAGGCAAGAAAAAACTGGTTATCATTTCACGATACCGAACACCATTGACTGTTTGCGCTTGACCTGCCTCATTTTCATAAAAAATGTCCAATGATTCCTCCAGACCAAAAACCACACCACACAGTGACACGTTGAGGATGCATTTGCTTCTCGTGAATCACTCGAGGATTTTCCGCACCCCAAATGCGACAATTCTGCCTATTGACGAAGCCATCAAGATGAAAATGGGCCCCGTCACTGAAGATGATTTTATCGGCAAAATAAGCATTTTCATGTTGTCTCTCCAATACCCAATTAACGAACTCCCTTCGCTGTCCATGGTCAGTTGGCTTCAGTTCCTGAGTCAATTGAACTTTGTATGCATGAAGATGCAAATCTTTCGTCAAAATTCGCTGCAAAGTGGATTTGGAGACACCAATTTGCTGAGCTCGGTGTCGAATTGAGGTGGATGGAGTTTGAGCGACATCATCACGTACAGCTGCGACATTTTCGGTCGATCGACCTGGTCGATGGCGCGTTGTTGTCTTTACATCACTAACAGACCCAGTTTCGGCAAATTTATCCATTAATCTCTTTACAGTTGACTCTTTTGGAGCATTGTTGTGACCCCAAATTGATCGCAATTTGCGAACTGTAGCCGCAACACTTTCACCATTTTGGTAAAACAATTTCACAATGAGAATGCGTTGTTCATTCGTGTAGCGCTCCATTTTTACTGACCTCATACCTTCTACTAACAAACAATAACAATTGTTCAAATGTCAAACAATGACACTTCGAATGTTGCCAGATTTAAAAATTGCTTTCTTCTTGGGACACCCTTTATTTGAACTAGAAATATCTATGGTGAAAATGAGTCAAATCAGTTCAGATTTATATATAGATCCTATACAAATATTACTCCCCAATTTGACTTTTCTGCTCTAAAAACTACATAAATTTACCGATTTTGCTCAAAGTTGTCATCACCTTACCTCACATTGCAATAGAAACATATATGGTAAAAATGGATGAGATCGATTCAGATTTGTTGTAGTTCCCATAAAAATTTCGATTTCAATTTCATTTTTCAGTTAAAACTTGACACAATGCCTTATATTACAACTAGATATATCTATAGTGAAAAAGTGTCAAATCAGTTCATATTTATATATAGGTTGCATACAAATAACGCTCTAGAAAACGCTTATTTTAACAGATTTTGATCAGAACAGAACTGTAAACATACATTTTGAAAGAGGTTATCATCGGTTCATGATATATAATACTTTCCAAAATCCTCATCGAATTTAATTTCAATGGCGTAGAAAGTGTATCATATATGTATGAAGGGTATCATATAGTCGACTTTAGCCTTTCCTTATGTGTGTATGGAATTTTTGGACGTGGAAACGAATATATTTTAACAGCGATTTTTTTGTCAAATATATAGAACAAACTGGCGACATTTTTAAATATCCTCCACCTTTAGACCAACTACGAAACTTAGATACTTCAGCTATGCCAGTATTTATCCACACAAAACTGAATTCCCCACTGTGTTTCGCTACAGCCGGAGCAACAGCAACAAATAAAGCGCGAGCAGAAGCAAGCAACGCGAAATTGTGTGTTAATATGAGAAAATGCATTAAATGAAAATTTAATTAAATTAAAACCAGTAAGGAAAGGCTAAAGTCGGGCGGAGCCGACTCTATGATACACTCCACTTTCAATCCGAATACAATTCAATTCGGTGAAAAAATAAAAAACGGGAAGGTTTTTGTATCCTGTAAATGTATGTGTTTGACAAAAAATTTTATATCGGAAAGTACATTTGTATGAGGATATATTGAAACCTGGAACGAAATAGGTGAAATATAAAATATATAGTTTGGCCAAAATCGGTTAAACTTATGGGAGCAACATTTGAATTTGAGCTATATTTAAATCTGAACCGATCTTACCCACTTTCACCATAGTTTTGTTTAGTTAGATTATAAGATGTTGTGCGAAATTTAAAGAAAATCGAGCACAATATGTGGCTTTTAAAGCGGCAAAGGTCAAATCGGGAGCGACATTTGTATGGGGGCTGTATCTAAATCTGAACCGATCTTACCCAATTTCTGCATAGGTGTTTCTAGTAAGATTATAAGATGTTGTGTCAAATTTAAAGAAAATCGAGTACAATATGTGGTTTCTACAGAGGAAAATGTCAAATCGGGAACGACATTTGTATGGGGGCTATATCTAAATCTGAACCGATTTGACCTATTTTCACCATATATGTTCTTAGTTTAAATATAAGATGTTTTGCCAAATCTGAAGACAATCTGATACAATATGTGGTTTCTAGAGCGGTAAAAGTCAAATCGGGAGCGAAATTTGTATGGGAGCTATATACAAATCTGAACCGATCTGACCGATATTCACCATGGGTGTTTCTAGTGGAAATATAAGATGTTTTACCAAATCTGAAGACAATCTGATACATTATGTGGTTTCTAGAGCGGAAAAAGTCAAATCGGGAGCGAAATTTGTATGGGAGCTATATATAAATCTGAACCGATCTGTCCGATATTCACCATGGGAGTTTCTAGTGGGAATATAAGATGTTTTACCAAGTCTGAAGACAATCTGATACAATATATGGTTTATAGAGCGGAAAAAGTCAAATCGGGAGCGAAATTTGTATGGGAGCTATATATAAATCTGAACCGATCTGTCCGATATTCACCATGGGAGTTTCTAGTGGGAATATAAGATGTTTTACCAAATCTGAAGACAATCTGATACAATATGTAGTTTCTAGAGCGGAAAAAGTCAAATCGGGAGCGAAATTTGTATGGGAGCTATATATAAATCTGAACCGATCTGACCGATATTCACCATGGGTGTTTCTAGTGGAAATATAAGATGTTTTACCAAATCTGAAGACAATCTGATACATTATGTGGTTTCTAGAGCGGAAAAAGTCAAATCGGGAGCGAAATTTGTATGGGAGCTATATATAAATCTGAACCGATCTGTCCGATATTCACCATGGGAGTTTCTAGTGGGAATATAAGATGTTTTACCAAGTCTGAAGACAATCTGATACAATATGTGGTTTCTAGAGCGGAAAAAGTCAAATCGGGAGCGAAATTTGTATGGGAGCTATATATAAATCTGAACCGATCTGACCGATATTCACCATGGGTGTTTCTAGTGGAAATATAAGATGTTTTACCAAACCTGAAGACAATCTGATACATTATGTGGTATGTAGAGCGGAAAAAGTCAAATCGGGAGAGAAATTTGTATGGGAGCTATATATAAATCTGAACCGATCGAACACATTTTTACCATAGGTGTTTCTAGTTACAATATAAGATGTTTTGCCAATTTTAAAGAAAATCTGTTGTAATATGTGGTATCTAGAGTGAAAAGAGTCAAATCGGGAGTGAAATTCGTATGGGGGCTATATCTAAATCTAAACCGATTTTCTTCAAATTAAATAGCGTTCGTCCTTATCCCGAAAAACATCGTTGTGCAAAGTTTCATTTGGTTCTGCCTACAATTGCGACCTGTATCGTGATTACAAGAATAGATGGACGGACAGACAGACAGACAGACAGACAGACAGACAGACAGACAGACAGACGGACGGACATTGCTAAATCGACTCAGAAAGTGATTCTAAGACGATCGGTATAATTAACAATGGGTCTATCTCGTTTCCTTTTGGGTGTTACAAACAAATGCACAAAGACATAATACTCTCGTGGAGTGTATAAAAAGACAAGAGCCACAACACAGCAACAACTGACGTTACATGTCAGTCATTGTGTGATGGCGCGCGTGCTCTTGGATGTGTGTGTGCGTTCGTATTGCATGTATCATTAAATCACAAACAATGGCATAACATTGTTTAAACGGCAAAATTCCCATAAACATTCGACTGCCAGTGAAAAAACCCACACAAAGAAATACCAGAAACTAAAAACAATAAAAAACACTCAAGAGCGACAAACGTCAGTTTAATAACTCTTCCCAGCGGCGGAACTTCCATGATTTGCTCATAGTAGGCCTCCTTGCATTCCTTCAAGTTAGTTGCAACGGCGTGCAAGGACTAATACATGTTCTCAGGATTTTCTAAATTCAAACTCCATTTAAATATTAAACCTGTACTCAATGCACTGTTTTCAATTAGTAGGTAGTTATTGAAGATCCTAGGTGTGTTTGCACAAAATTCATCACACCACTTGGTAACATTTTGAGCATGTCCTTTCACTTTTGAAAGGCCTTAAATATTTTTTAAAAATGTGTGCTGTACCTCATACACTTGATACTAGAATTGAACTAGAATTTGATAACTTCTTTGACTTTTTTTCCTATGACAATGTAACATCTTTTTAAACACAAGATTTTCAGACAAATCAAAGCCAAGTGAAAATTTATTTGGCCGGTTTGACATGGAGTGGCTCATTTCTTTGAAAGGACATAAAGTCAATTTCTTAGTTAAATAGTAAAATTAAAATAATTATTCGGAAACATTTACGGTCAATAGTAGCATAAAGCTTTATAATAATTTAAATATATATCACATTCCGGGACCTTGCTCATCTATTCCTTGCTATCACCTCAGGAAATAAACATTGCTATCAACTTTATATTAAGGCCTGCCCCAGAAGGCCATTTTGCCTCAACGTATTCCCGCCACAGTGTATGTATGCACACTCAACGTTGTACTCACATTCCCAGCGAGTTGTAATAGACAATTGCAACTAATTAAAAAAACTGGATATAGAAGAACTACGTCAACAATAACAAAGTAATACTAAAAACATAAACAGGAATTAAAACAAAGCAGTACAATATATTATGAATGGAATCCTTTCATTAGAGAGACGGACAGATACACATCTACATACATAATAAAACGCACAAGTATGTAAGTTGGTGTGTATGGATATGTAATTACAAATTGTTGTGGCGCTTGTTGTTGTGGTTCAACAGTAAAAAAAGCTAAAAGGCTTGTCAAGCCATCAGCAGAGGGTTAAGTCTCCCATCTCAACGAAAAAAAAAAAAACAACAATTGAAAAGCGAATCTGTATAATTTCAACAATCCACCAACGCATAAATCGCAGCATTCCGCGAATAAAGTTGCAAATACGACTATGTCAAGTACTCAATTAAGAATTCTTAGGAACAAATTAATGCAAATAAGTCTGCAGATTCTAAATGACTGGTCCGATTTTAATGAAAATTCATTTACACCCTGAAAAATAATTGCACATCAATTTACTTACGAGAAAACACATTTAGTTAACAAATGAGGATTTTTATACCCTCCACTAGGGAATTTTTGTCTTTGTGCATTTATTTGTAACATCCAAAAAAAAAAAGTTTATTACACAGATCGGCTTTCTGAGTCAATTTAGTAATGTCCGTCTGTCTGTCCGTCCATCTGTCCATCTATTGTTGTTATCAAAGTACAGGTCGCAAAAATTGGCACATGCATGTTTTGTAGGCCAAGGACGAACGCTATTAATTTGAAGTCAATCGGTTCAGATTTACATATAGACCCCACACAAAAATTCCGCTCGATTAACGACATATTTTACTCGATTTTCTTCAAATTTCACACAATACCTTATAATTCAACTAGAAACATCTGTTGCGAATGTGTCAGGTCAGATCGGTTCAGATTCAGCTCCCATACAAATTTCTCTCTCGATTTGACGTTTTCCGCTCTAGAAACCACATATTTAGTACCCATAAAAAAATCACTTTTTCCCCGAATTCAATTGTAATGGGACAGAGAGTGGAGACATCATCCTTACTTATTTTTAATAATTTTTTAGTGTTTAAGTATATGGGTCTATCAAACCCCAGTATTTCTTTTCTTACTACATTCACATTTCCCAAAATCGCAGGTGAGAATATCGTAAAAACTACAATTTTGCTTTGCTGAAATAGGAAATCATTTTTCAGAAACTATGATCACCCCACTCTGAATTTTTGATATTGTAAAGAATAAGCTAAAATACAAAAAATAACCACAAAATTAATGATATGATTTTCAAGATATTCAAAAGTATATTTTTTTATTTTTGATGTCCAAAAGGTTTTTGAGTCGTTTTCGGTAGGAATAACCCGAAAGCGAAAATAAGTTGAATGTTTTGAAATTCGTACTTTTTATACCCTTCACCTTTGGATAGGGGTATATTAATTTTGTCAGTTCCTCTGTAACACCTTGAAATATTCACCGGATACTCCATAAAGTATATATATTCTGGGTCGTGGTAAAATTCTACGACGATATATCCATGTCCGTCTGTCTGCTGGAAGTACATTTATTATTAAGGTACATTTTATGAGAATTTCAGCTTTTGATATGCTTGAAATTTGTTGCTTACATATCTCTTTTAGCGTTAAGCAGAAAGATTTAGCGGCAGAGATGGGAAAAAATGGGATGAAAATGTTACCAATGATACGACATCAGCTAGAAACATGAAATTCGGTGTCTACAGCCCTCTAATTGCATCGACACCCAAAATAGAGGATTTTTTTTCGAAATTTGTACTTTTTAGAGATACAATTGGAAAAGAGGGATACCAATAGTAGCAACCAAAGCGCTCAAGTTGAAATCTTGAAATTCGGTGTATGCTTTCAACTGACTGTGTAAATTTGTACTTTTAGGAGGAAAATGAGGCTAAAGGGGATAAAAATGGTACAACCTAAACTGATGCAGTTAGAACAGTGAAATTCAATGTGTACCTTGTTCTGATTGCATAGACACGAACAATTAAGATATATTTTGATATGCGTACCTTTAGGATCGAAATGGGATACAAATGGTACCAACCAAACGGCTGTAACTAGAATTATGAAATTCAGTGTTCTAGCCTGACTGCGTATTCGCGCAAAAAAGGATTTTTCCAAATTCGTCCTTTTCGGATCAAAATAAAAATGGTACAAAAAACCAACTGTAGCTAGAATCATGAAATTAGGAGTGTACATTCCACTGTGGACGCGAAACATAATGGATTTTCAGTAGTAGTACTTTTCGTATCAACATGGTCTCTTGCTGGAATCAAGAGGAGAAAATCTACCCTGAGAGAATGCGTTAATAAGAAAATATGAGTCTTGATTTGCTCACAACTAAATTAATTACACTGATATCCCATATACCTAATGCGAATCATTCTTTCAAATATTTTTTCGAATAATAAATAATCCCGGTCTGACTTCTAAGAGCCAAAAAACACCCTGTGGTGTAGGGTATAAAACATGTATTTGTTTGTAACACCCAAAAAGAAACGAGATAGACCGATCGACTTAGAATCACTTTTTGAGTCGATTTAGCGATGTCCGTCCGTCTGTCCATTTATTCTTGTAATCAAAGTCCAGGTCGCAATTGTTGTTAAAACTAAATAAATTTTATGGCGAAAGTGGGTCACATCGGTTCAGATTTATATATAGCTCCCATACAAATGTCTCCTCCGATTTGACTCTTTCCGCTCTAAAAAACACATTTTTTAACAGATCTTCTTCAAATTTGGCAAAACATCTTATAATCGAACTAAAAACACCTGTGATGAAAGCGGGTAAGATCGGATCAGATTTAGATATAGCCCACATACAAAGGACGCTCCCGATATGACTTTTTAAGATGTAGAAACCACATATTTACCTCCATTTTTTCTCAAATATGGTGAAAGTGGGTAATATCGGTTCAGATATAGTCCCAATTAAAATGTTGCTCCCAAATGTTTATCTGATTATATTTTTTTCTTGAAACATACATTATGAGAGTGGGTCACAATGGTCCATGATAGGACCCATGCAATTCTTCCCGATTTCACTTTTTTACCGAATTGAATTGCAATGGGGTAGAAAGTGGAGGGTATCATATAGTGGGATCTGTCCGACTTTTGCCTTTCCTTAATTACCAAAACAAAATTTTTGTAAAATTCATACTTTAGACGGTGAAATTGGAAATTGGGATACATCTCTATATTTGTACAGTCACTAAAATATCGGAATTTTTCGCATTCGAACATGACAATAGAGAAATAAAAATGGTACATATCAATCGCTGAAATCTAGAAATTCGGTGTGTACATTCCTGTAGACGACACAAATAAATAGTGTTTCCGATTTTTTACATTTAGGGCGATATCGGGGAATGGTTATAAAAATAGCACCAACCAAACGGCTTCGGATAGATTAATGGGATTTTGATAAGTTGTTAATGGTTAATTTGTTAAGTCTTTAAGTGACTGGCTTAGTTGTTAATTCTTTAAGTGACTGGCTAAGCTATTTTTTTAATATTTGTACCGGAGAAAATGGGAGTACTTCACACAACTTATTGAGATGTTAGATCTCAAAAGTACATTACCATTTAGTGAAGAAGAGGTTTACTATAACAATGCATTCCATGGTGGAGAGTATATAAGATTTTGGCCGCATCAAAACCCAGCAGAAAATAACAATGATGATGCAGTAAACTACCAAATTTATCTTCTATGTAAAACATCCAGATCAATTCATACATTCCCAATTTTAGCCGTTCCTTACATGTTTGGTTATTCAACTATGCTCATATGAAATCGGAACCCATTCTTAGATTAGCAATTTCATGCTGATTTTAGAATGATTAGATAATTTCCGCCCAAAAAATCGAAATTCTCCTTTAATTCTTTACATCAATTTCTTGGCCAAAATAAAAAACGCCGTGAAGTATATTTACTTTTATAGAATCATGTCTCTCTGCAATGGGATTTCATCCCAACAAAGGTGAGAGAAAATAAACAAATAATTCAGGACTTCATACACACAGAAATTACAATTCAAATTTTATACTCAATTTCAAATTTTTGGATATGGTTGCAAATTGCCAATTTCCCGGCTTAATATTAATGCAACAATCCTTATGGTTTGTCTTCCCTGTGGCAAGCGTTTGACAAGAACGAAACGCACAAGTTGCTACTTGTGGACTTCATAAAAACGACTCTGTACAGAAAACCCGCAAAAGTCTGACAGAATTGGATAAGTTTAAACAAACAATAAAGCCACTGTTGTGTCAGTGTCGAGGCTCGCGCAATGTCTGTTGATGGCATTTCTGTGGCGGCATTTAAGAGATCATTCAAAAAACACTATTCGCACTGTGAGTGTGTCAGTGAATATGCAGACAAGACATTTTTTAATTAAAATTATGTTTCAGTTGCATCAACAGAGATTCAACACACAAAGTGGCCGCATTAAAAAACTTTGAAGCCATCAGAAATGTGATAAATCAAAGATTGTCGCCAACTGCTGAGCTTAAATTGAAAAAAGTTATAAATCATTTCGATTGTTTAGACTTTCATGTGAAAATTCTATTGAAATCTGTCATTGAATTTTAAATGATCCCACGGGGCCTTTTTGTTGATCATGCATACATGCGAGTCCATATGTATAAATATTTTGTGTTATGAATGTATGTCGAAAACAGACAGTACTTAAGGTTCATGCTGCCTTTGCCTCCAGACAACCGATTTGAGGTTGATGAGAGATGACGTTTTGCCTGAGCCATAAGACCTCAATGACTGGAAGCATTTGTGTATGTACGAGTGAGTGTGTCTGCGTGCTCCGACAAGTAAACATACATATGTTTGTGGCTCTCCATTTAAAATGTTTGTACTCATATTGAAACACGTGTAATAAAATTTAACTCCCATGTTGCCATTTCTTTATGGAAAATCCCCCTTTCAAATACAGTACGGTAACGGTGGCGTTGGATGTGCAGCAGTGTGGCCCAAACTTAAACAGAGAGACACAAAGAGCGCGAAAAATAGAAAATACCAGGAAAATATATAAATTGATTACACAGCATTGTTATGTTGCTCCCATGTTTTATATGAGTTTTGAATGTAATACATTAATTTTATAATGTACAAATTTAATGATATCTAAAAAATCCGTCTGTGTTCATAGAATTTGATTATGTATAGTAGAAAACTAAGACCTTTAAAATATATTTTCACTGGAAATGTCTATCGTAAGACGTGAAGGATTTTTTTACGGACTTTCCTCTTCCACTTCCCAAAACAGCAAAAATGATTTAGATTGTAGTGTGATATTGTGTTTATGGTCTAACGAAAAATTTTAATGTTATGATGTGTATAGTTGACCTGTTTGATTTTAATGGTTTGTATTATTGTCCGGCTTAAGGTCTCAAGTAAATGAACACAAGATGTTGTTTGTTTATTATTTTATTTTTCAATGTTGTTCCCGATATTTCGAACGACTTCGTCGATCATCATCAGGGGCGTTACACTAAACAAATATACATCAGAATAACAATCAATATACAAACAATTTTTAAACAATTAATATAATTACATTTTAAAAAACAAAACGATCCTTCCACTTTCACAAGTTTTTGTCAAAGACGGACAGTATTTCCTATCCTTGTGTATGATATTTCTGTATATGTGTGCGCATTTGTCTGTGTCTGTCTTGTAATTTGGTCTCTTTTCACTAGGAACGTCCGTAATGTAGAGCATTACTAATGTATATCTCCTATGGTAGTTACACTCTTCTGTCATTATATGTCTATGTCGTCAAAGTTGGGTGTGTGTCCAGTCAGTGCACAGTGGGCTGCAAGTGCAGTTTTTTGCTCTAATGGTTTGTCAAGTGCTTTTAGGTCAGATTTATGAGAAGAACGTCTAGTTATTATACACTCCACGAGAGTATTATGTCTTTGTGCATTTGTTTGTAACGCCCAAAAGGAAGCGAGATAGACCCATTGTTAAGTATACCGATCGACTTAGAATCACTTTCTGAGTCGATTTAGCAATGTCCGTCTGTCCATCTATTGTTGTAATCAAATTACAGGTCGCAATTATAGTCCGATCTTGGCACAAATAAGTTTTGTGGATCAAGGACGAACGCTATTTAATTTAAGGCAAATCGGTTCAGATTTAGATATAGCCCCCATACAAATGTCGCTCCCGATTTGACATTTTCCGCTCTAGAAACCACATATTGTACTCCATTTTCTTTAAATTTAGCACAACATCTTATAATCCAACTAGAAACACCTATGCAAAGATTGGGTAAGATCGGTTCAGATTTAGATATAGCCCCCATACAAATGTCGCTCCCGATTTGACTTTTTCGATTTTATAATCGAACTAAAATCACCTGTGCAGAAATTGCGTAAGATCGGTTCAGATTTAGTTTTCGCTTTTTCATCGAATTAAATTGTATACGGATAGAAAGTGGAGTCGGCCCCGCCCGACTTTAGCCTTTACTTTATTGCATAAGATGGACTTGTCACCATTACACTTAATTTTATATACTACATCCGTTCTGTCTTCTTTTTTATTTTGTCTTGCTGAATAAATTGTTGATCGTGTTGTGAGATTTTTGGTCTAATTCATATTTTTCTTTGTCGTATAAGTCTGAGTTTTTGAATCTTTCCGAGAATCCGGGTATATATGTTATAGTCTTGTACAGCTTTGTTGGTTTTTCTATGTGGCTTTTGGGATTTCGTACATTTCTAATTAATTGTCTTATTGTTTTTAAGGGAAAGTAATTTATTCTTAAAATATTTTTAATTTTCCTCATAACTTATGTCTAGTACTCTTCTGATAAAATTGGTCGCTGTGTAGAAAATTGTCCTTCTTGGGTGTTTCGAATAAAAGTTTATTAATCGGCCTGAAAATGTGGGTTTTTGATACCAGTCTAGTTTTATAATGTTGCCTTGTCTGTGTACTATATAATCCAGATATGGTAATTTGTTGTCCTTTTCTTCTTCCATCGTAAATTGAATCTGTCTGTTGTATCCATTTAGTATTTTGATCGTCTCATCAACATCATTTTTCTTCAAAATTGGGAAGAGATCGTCAACGTATTTTGCCAACAACCTAGGTTTTCAGGTCATTTTCACAATTGCTGTGCCAAGAAGTTGTTCCATAATTATGTCCGCAATTATTAGTGATGCAGGGGAGCCCATTGGTATTCCTTTTCTTTGCTCATAGAATTTGTCGTCGTACTTAAAATATATTGTGTCTTTGATGCCGAAAATCAATAATTCTATAAATAAATCCTTTGGTATCGTGGTGAATTCTTCTATTATGTCCCATTGTCCTTATGGCGAGGTTGACTGGTATACTTGGGAAAAGGAACACAACGTCAAATGATATTATTATTTCGTCGTCATCAATATGTGTTGTTAATTTTCTTTTTAAATTCACTCGCGTCTTGGACATTGTATATAGAGTCCTTCGTTAAGTTATTGAGTACGTCAACAATATATCTGCATAGTCCATAAGAAGGTGAGTTAATTGAGGAGCAGATTGGTCTCAGAGGAGTACCTTCCTTGTGAATTTTGGGGAGTCCGTATATTCTTGGCGCAGAAGCAATTTTATTCGTCAATTTATTCTTTTCCATAAGGTTTATCAAGTTTTTATTAAATAGTTTGTCTACCAATCTGTTGTTTTTTGTTTGTAGACTCGAAGTCGGATCTCTTTTTAAGCGTCTGTATGTACATATGTACCTCAAAATTACTTTCATTTTTGATTGATATTCGTCCTTGTACATTGCCACTATTTTCACCCCTTTGTCCGCGTTCAATATAAAGATGTCAAAAAATTATAATTTTGATGATTTTTCACTGCTTAATTTTGTAAAAAAATCTTAAAAAATAGAACACATCATTTCAACAATTTAAAACTCGCACAGTCGCTTAAGAATAGACCTACGCACTCTACTTTAAAAATAATAAAAAAATTAATTAATGTAATCATTTCGAAAATCAAAATAAAAGAATTAAAATACAAGAATTATAACACACCACTTCAATATTTTAAAACTCAATATTTTGAAATTACCTTCAAAACATGTTATAACACATTAAAATTCGTAAAGTATTTCAGGAGTTACTGGCGATTGAATGAACACGCATATTTGAAAAAGTATTATTTTTTCACTCTTAAATTGGTCATAACTCGTGAAAAAAAATTCAAATTTTTTTCCAAAAAAACCTTTACAATATTTTTATGAGAAGAATACGTACACAAACTTTCAAAACAATCGAAGCTATCGAGGTTAAAAACCGTACGGCTTGACATGGAATGACTCATAGCGATATACATCGCTTCCCCATCATTGAAATTTTGCACATATAATAATTTGAAATATTTTTAAAAGATTTGCGTACTTTGTGTTTTAGGTCACACTAATGTACATCTTCTGAACATACAGTTGCAAGTCTTTGAATTGCGACCGTCACCTATTATGATATTATTATATTTTTTTAGCATACTGAAATAAATATTTTTGTGTCATCGCACACTTTAATAAATAATATACTTAAATCAGTACTGAAAAGTGGGCAGATCTGCCACGCCCCTTTACTGTACTCCTATATAACTTTATGTGAGTGACTGTCGATGAGGGTCGAGGATCGGTTGTAATCGGATTAATAGTGTAAAAGGGTAATTAAATTCCGGCACTACCGTAATATAAAGGCTAAACGCCTGCAAGTGAGTATGGTCGTGGGGTAGGATTTTCATAATACAATAACGATGCGATAACAAAAATCTAAAACAATGTTAAAATATCACTTAAAACAAAAAAATCTTTCTTAAAATTGTCGCCAAAAGCAATGTGTGTGTGAAACCAAATTTTAAAAGAATAATTTTATGATTTCTTCTGAAATTGACGAATTGATTATTTTTAGACGGTTTGATCCAAGGAAGAAATATTCAGTACATCATCATTAAAGAATGCAGTATTACTGGGTGTGAATCAGCCTATATTATAATCGTCCTTGTAGGTAATATGGCGTCTACCTCATATCAACGTTCTACGTGGTTCTAGTTTACATTAGTCCTAGGTTGGTACTTTTGGGCATTTTGTGAGGAGATTAATAACTTTGGAAAGTGCATTGTTATCATTGATATCGTCTGAAAGGTTGATGAACTCTTCTTTGCGAATATAAAAGAAAAATCAAAGGTCTTGTATTTCAAGTAGTCTAAAAATACTCATAATCCTTGAATTTCATTTCAAACACCGCGTTCAACAAACCTGGTATTTTAAGAAATATAATTACTAAACTTAATATCATTACATATGTATGAAGTAAACTGAATTTGAATTTATTAAACTCAGAATGGAATTCACTGTAATTCCGCACTTTGCGATTATTTTTTGTTCATGGAAACTCTTTATCCAGCTCCTAATTAATAGAACTGGATAAGGAGTTTCCATCTTGAATCCAATTCCAGTTTGTATCTTTGAAATTACGATCTTTCTTCGTTCGTTGCTTCTACACCCGCAACAAAACGGCCACTTTTGCAGCAACGGTTGAAGCGGTAAGAAGCAACGAAAATAAAACCCTACTCTGAAATCTCTCTTAACAACTGACTTTTTCTTTTTATTGCATTTGGGAAAACTGAATCTTACAATTTCGGAGTCTTGAAATTAACTACAGTCCACTTCCAGAAGCACCTACGAAATTGTACACATATGACTTATTTCTTATTTTTTTATCTATTTTAGCATATTTTAGTCTCTGCAAGATATCAGAATTTCCGAATGGGTTAATAGGTTCAAAAATATATAATTTACATAATAAGATACAATTTCAAGTTTTTACGGTGTTAAAACCTGTTCTAAACCGATATTTTGGGAAAAATAGTTGCAGGACGAAAAGTAATGATTGGGTTTCTCTATATACATATATGTATGTATAAGTATACTTTTGGCAATGGACCAAAATGTTCCTCAAGTTTAATACATAGTTTTATATTGTAGTTGCGACAATGTAAAAAAAAATATTTTTTATGTTGGACAACAAATTAAATATTTATTAACGTTTTTGTTATCACAGCTTGTTATCCCGGTTTAAAGAAAAACATCCCTATTATAAACTTACTCATGCTCCGTGGTGGAGAGTATATACGGCCCCGCCCAACTCATCTGATTTTATTTGTTTGTTTGCTTGCGCAAAATAATAAATTAGAAACAATTATATTTTTTAGTTTTGAAATAAAGCAACTCATCTGATTTTATTTGTTTGTTTGCTTGCGCAAAATAATTAATTAGAAACAATTATATTTTTTAGTTTTGAAATAAAGCAAATATAGAGTGCGTCATTAACATTTTAAATTTGAACTACCGATTACTTTCAGGTTTATGTTTGACATTTGCAAAATGGGACGCTATACGCCCGAATAAAATTGGGATATATAGTTATTCAAAAGTAGTAAGTCTTTAACGCAAACTGTAAGAAATTTACGTGGAAAATTTTTGTGTTTTCAGATGAATCTCATTTTTATCTCGGTGGCTATGTCAATAAGCAAAATTGCCGCATATGGGTTTCACACGTGACTATTGAGAAGGCAATGCATCCACAAGGAGTCACTGCTTGGTGTGGATTTTTGGCTGGCGGCATCATTGGGTCATGTACTGAAGAATGGTGTTGAGGTACTGCAGAGCCAGACATGGTAGTCATATGAATGATATTGTGACCTGACATCGTAAAAAACTGAATTTTTGATCACACTAAAAGCACAATGATGCCTGTCTATAATCCCAGAAAATATTTTTTTAAGCCGTGATCGATACAGTCAATATTATACCCTCCAGAGGACGTCTAATAGTTGTAGATCGGTTGGGATTGAAAATGGGCGAAATCGTTCCAGCGGGGAACGAACAAGTACATAATATACCCCTAATATTTCGAGTATTTAACTATTTTTATACACTCCACGAGAGTATTATGTCTTTGTGCATTTGTTTGTAACACCCAAAAGGAAACTAGATAGACCCATTGTTAATTATACCGATCGTCTTAGAATCACTTTCTGAGTCGATTTTGAAATGTCCGTCTGTCTGTCTGTCTGTCCGTCCGTCCGTCCGTCCGTCCGTCCGTCCGTCCATCTATTCTTGTAATCACGATACAGGTCGCAATTGTGTACAGAACCAAATTAAACTTTGCACAACGATGTTTTTCGGGATAAGGACGAACGCTATTTAATTTGAAGAAAATCGGTTCAGATTTAGATGTAGCCCCCATACGAATTTCACTCCCGATTTGACTCTTTTCACTCTAGATACCACATATTACAACAGATTTTCTTTAAAATTGGCAAAACATCTTATATTGTAACTAGAAACACCTGTAGTAAAAATGTGTTAGATCGGTTCAGATTTATATATAGCTCCCATACAAATTTCTCTCCCGATTTGACTTTTTCCGCTCTAGAAACCACATATTGTATCAGATTGTCTTCAGATTTGGTAAAACATCTTTTATTCCCACTAGAAACTCCCATGGTGAATATCGGTCAGATCGGTTCAGATTTATATATAGCTCCCATACAAATTTCGCTCCCGATTTGACTTTTTCCGCTCTAGAAACCACATATTGTATCAGATTGTCTTCAGATTTGGCAAAACATCTTATATTTAAACTAAGAACATCTATGGTGAAAATCGGTTCAGATTTAGATATAGCCCCCATACAAATGTCGTTCCCGATTTGACATTTTCCTCTGTAGAAACCACATATTGTACTCGATTTTCTTTAAATTTGGCACAACATCTTATAATCGTACTAGAAACACCTATGCAGAAATGGGGTAAGATCGGTTCAGATTTAGATATAGCCCCCATACAATTGTCGCTCCCGATTTGACTTTTGCCGCTTTAAAAGCCACATATTGTGCTCGATTGTCTTTAAATTTCGCACAACATCTTATTATCTAACTAAACAAAACTATGGTGAAAGTGGGTAAGATCGGTTCAGATTTAAATATAGCCCAAATTCAAATGTTGCTCCCATAAGTTTAACCGATTTTGACCAAACTATACACTTTATATTTCACCTATTTCGTTCCAGGTTTCAATATATCCTCATACAAATGTCCTTTCCGATATAAAATTTTTTGTCAAACACATACATTTACAGGATACAAAAAACCTTCCCGTTTTCACTTTTTCACCGAATTGAATTGTCTTCGGATTGAAAGTGGAGTGTATCATAGAGTCGGCCCCGCCCGACTTTAGCCTTTCCTTACTGGTTTTAAATATGTCAGCTTATATTTGTTTGGTATTTGGTATACACATTTCCCTTATAGCATAAAAAATGGGGCAGGGCAGAAGGGATAATAATAGTCCTATCAAACGAAAACTGCAACAAACACAAAATCTGTGTGTCCATCTGTCTGTCCTAAATGAGTAGACACGTAAAATAAAAGGATTTTCCACATTCGTACTTTTAAGGGGGTGAAATGTGAATAGTGGGATAAAAATGGTACCAACCCAACGGCTACAGCTGGAATAATGATTTCGTAAGTTCAATCCTTTTATAGCGTGAACGCTCGCCATATAATGATCTATACTTTTAGGAAAATATCTATAGAAGGGAAAAATCAAGAAAATTTTCGAAATTTGTACTTTTATGGGGTTTTCAAAATAATAGTATTTAAATGACATCCACTGTCGGTGACGCATGTGCAACATTCATCATCCATTACTTCCTGCAGAGATGCAGTAAGAATTGTCTCAATTATTGTTCGAATGCATTGCTTTAAATTACCCAAATTTTTTTATTTATTTTATAGACTTCCTGTTGAAATAACCTCACAAGAAAAATGTAGGTGTAGAGAGGTCCGACAACTTTGGGGGCCAAAGTAGAGTTTCTAGAAATCAGCATTTTGGGGGAACTTTCGCAGCAATTCTCGGGTAGCAGGACCTGGCTATGTGACAAGTCGGATCATACTGGTGAAACCACACAGTGATGAAAGGGATTCACTTTCCATACAGTTCTGCAACGAAAAACTCTTTTAACAGCAGCATTAAGTAGCATGGTAGCAGCATTCATCAGCCACCCTGTAAATGGACGGACAAACAGACATAGCAAAATCGATTTAGGCGATCGGTTTACTTAAAGGTTATCAGTCAATGATCAGCTCTTGCTATCGCCAGACGTGTTTGCTCTAAGCATTACAAACCGGTTTCGATTTGTTACTTTTCTTCAAAATACAATAAACATTTCGATCACATTCTAACAACAATTTTTACATAAACAAAACAGTACAACAACAACATTAAGCGAATGCGCGAAAATGATGATGTGAATGCACATCTTGTTAAAATGAAAGAGAAAAAACCCAAAAACAATACTGCCGCAGAAAATGCGAACAACAACAATTACTTTGCTCCCTTACAAACTATCGACGATGACGACATTGAAGACGGTCAAATGATTACAATTCTAAAATGCAAAATAGAAGAAATACATGAAATATGCAAAATTGCAAAAATTAAAGATTATTCCATCCGAAAAATTTCAATCGGGCTCAAAAAATAACTTTGATTTAGTGCGTAATGCTCTCAACGAAAAATATGAATTCTTCACCTACGCAACTAAGGATGAAAAACCTTATAAAGCGTTATTATTTGGTCTGGAAACTCAAGATCCAGCTGCTATTAAAAATAAATTAATAGCGAAGGGACTTCAGTGTCTCGATGTGAAAATTGTATACCAAAATACAAAATATGACAGTTTTGTTATTTACGTTGTATATTTTAAACGTAAGACAGTCACAATGAAAGACTTATGGTTGCATCATTCGGTCATGGACTACATCAAAGTTAAATGGGACTTCCAGATGTCCAAAAAAACTTGTAGAACCAAGTGCCATAATTGCAAATGTATGGCCATGGTTCCAGTCGCTGCAAGGTGAAGACGTTCTGTGCAATTTGTGCCGGCAATCATAAGACCATAGACTGCAATGAGAATGAAGTAAAATGTGCGAACTGTAAATGTCCCCACAAATCAACAGATGATAATTGCCCTATCAAAACACATTACTTGAATTTGAAGCAACGAAGCAAACCCATAAATAAACAACCCAACAAGTATGTTCCGAATGTAGTTCATAACAACAACAACTTTCTGAAGTCTCTTCAGCCAAATATACCACGATCTTCTGGCGTATGGCAGCAACCAATAAACTACAACAACAATCACAACAGCATTAACAACAATGCAAATTCTACACCCAACATTACACCAAATTCCGAAGTATTATTTTCTGCTCAAAAACTCCAATCACTTGCGCTTGAACTAATTCAAAATTTAAGAAATTGTAAAAGTAAATATGATCAATTTGAGGTGATAACAAGCCTAGCATTTAAATTTTTGTCATAATGATATCCGAATTAAACCTTGTTACATGGAATGCTAGAGGCATCAAAAACAAAAGTATTGAACTTTTCCAATTTCTACTATTTTACAATATACATGTATGTTTAGTGTCAGAGACCTGGCTAAATCCAAATATATCACTTAATCATCAACAATTTTGTACATATAGAAATGATAGAGAGTCAAGAAGAGGAGAAGTAGTGTCTATATTAATTAGGAAAAATGTTACTCATTTTACAATTCCCATTTTAAACACATCTCTTATTGAAAATATTGGTGTTAAGGTCATGACAGATTCCGGAGATATAAATATAAATTCTTGTTATTTTCCTGGTGGCCGGGTTGGATCTGATGGTATTCGGAAGAATATTCATAAACTGAGCAGTAGTCAGAAATATATCTTAGGAGGAGACTTCAATAGTCGTCACCAATCATGGGGTTGTACAAGAGCAAACTGTTGGGGGAACGTCTTGTTCGAGAAACAGGATTCCTATAATTTAACTATTATACATCCAACCGAAAGCACATATATACCGTCCCAGTTGAATCGACAGAATTCTACTCTAGATATTTTCATTACAAACAATAATGAATCATTTTCTTCAGCTGAGGTAATAAACGAATTAAGTTCCGATCACCTTCCCGTTAGGTTAACCAGGAAGAGCCGATGTGACGACACAGAATCTAGATTTTTCGACCTTAAAAATGCAAATTGGCTTAGATTTTCGCGGTATATGAACAGACATCTTATTCTTCCCGTTAGAGCGTACTTTCCTGACTCAGCATTGGAACATATTATTAAAATTCTTAATGAAGCAATTGTTCATAGCGTGCCTCTGAAACGTGAAAAGTGCCAAGAAATAAACAATCTTTAATTCGGAGGCGCAACTATTATCGTCGGAATTGGATCCGCTATAGAGACACTAGTGACTACTATGAATTAAAGACTTTAAATTCTGTAATAAAGTGGGAGATTGAAAGTTTCAGAATTTCGTCATGGAATAAATTATTGTCTACATTGGCTAAAGGGTGTCTTACTTTTTGGAACCTGACAAAAATCATAAGGAAAAAATCTAAAAACATTCCAATTTTGAAGGACAATAATTTACGTTTCTCCACAACTGCTGAGAAATGTGAAATATGGGTAAAACCTTTTCACGCAATCACACCTACTCCGCAAATTTGTCTGACTCTGCTACGGAGAGTCAAGTAAGAGACGCCATTTTCGAATTTAGTTTTAGGTCAGGATTGGATCAAGTTCATACATCATACGACAATATTACAGCTATAATTAGAGACTAAAATCAAAGAAATCACCAGGTGTTGACGGTATAAATAATTATTGCCTCAAATTCCTTCCGAGAAAAGACATAACATTTTGACTATTTTCATAAACGGTTGTATTAATTTGGGTTACTTTCCGGAACAATTTAAAGAAGCAAAGGTAATTGCCATTAGAAAACCCACTAAACCGACAGGCTCCCCAACCTCATATCGCCCCATTAATTTGTTGTCCTCCATAAGCAAAGTGCTAGAGAAGGTAATAAAGGAAAAAATCTCAGACTTTTTAGATGCAAACGATATTTTACCACCTGAACAGTTTGGATTTCGTAGGGAAAAACTAGAGTCAACCGGTATTATTTTATTGGACATAAAGGCAGCATTTGTCTCAGTTTGGCACCATGGTTTGATTTGTAAGCTAATACAATTAAACTTCCTCTTAATATAATAAAAATTGTTCAAAATTTCTTACGGACCAGGACTTTTAGGGTTCACATCGGATCTAAACATTTGAGTTTGTTTAATATAAATGCTGGCTGTCCACAGGGATCATGCTTATCACCAGTACTTTATAACATATATACTGTAGATATTCCTACTATTGACAACTGTGTCATGTCCGTATTTGCAGACGACACAGCAATATTGTGTTCGGTAAAATTATCTTCCGAGATTATTGCCAACCTACAGATAGCACTTGGAAAATTAATTGAATATTTCACCAAGTGGAAAATAGCAATAAACTGCGAAAAAGTCAGGCGATATATTTTTCCAGGAAAAGTAAATAGTGTTTTCTTCCTCAATTCAATATAAATGTTAACAATGCGGACATAAAATGGGAAAATAATGTTAAATATTGTAATAGTAAACTAACTTATAGAGATCATATTGCATACATTCTGAATAAATGTAAAATTTTGATAAGAACTCTATACCCATTTGTAACAGATCATCGGCATTAAATATTGAAAACAAAATGTTAATATTTAAGTTAAGATTTAACGCTGTGATATTTTATGCAGCCCCTGTTTGGACAAAAACTGCAAATTGTCATTTAAAAAGGCTCCAGTTACTGCAGAACAAACTTTTAAAGTTTATATATAATTTTCCAAGACTGTACTCTACGGCACGACTCCACAATACCGCAAATGTCGATCTTGTGGTTGTTACAATTGACAAACTCACTGCAAATTTTAATACCAAATGTTCTTATTCCGAACAGAATCACATTGTCGAGCTGGCCTCGTTTTAATATATTAAGTAGTTTTAATTAGTTCATAAAGTTTTTATGGTTTAATGGCATACAGGTTTTTTATAAGTTTTTGCCTCCGTTTATAATATTAATTATATCTACAATTTCAAGAAATACATTGTAATATCTAAGCAGAAAAAGGAAAAATCCTTAAACTCTTTGAATTGTCTTAATTATAGTTATAAACATATTTGTATATTGTAAAACAATAAATCGAATTGAATTGAAACTTAACGGAACGAAACTTAACCCTAGCACATTTTTTTCTTGGTATATATACCACGGGTATAAAATAGACTGAAATAATAGAAATAATATGGAAAATAATAAGTCGAAATGAAACAATTCAATGACCTGTTGCTGTATTTGAATACATACGTTTGTTCAATTCTAATATGTGTGTATGGATTCATGGCATATATATGTAGGTACTTTGCCGCCGTCCCTCTATGGGGACCTCTTTCAACAAAGCCGTCATCTTCATGTATAGTTTTGACGCTATCCGCATTCGAACACAGACACAAACACACACACACCAGTCCTACAGGCTTGTGGTTGGCTTTGTCAGTGATAATTAAAGTATCACAGATGCAGTAATCGGAGTTGCATGTACCCCAGATGCATGGAGCAGACATTGCCCGGCTACATATGATACTTGTGAATATAATGCAAAGTAAGCGGATTATGGAAAACTGCAATTATCGATGGATGTCTAAATATATGCTGATGATTCTGCATGAAAGAAAATGAAAGAAGAGAACCAAGAACGAAAGACGAAAGTCTGACACGTCCGTCTTACGCCACTCTCAGCATTCGTACGTGATAGTGAACACCAAAAACTTAAATGTATTTAATGTTCAAAACAATGGATGGTGGATAGTTTTGTCAAATGCCCTAGTGCACAAAATGTTAAAGAAGTTGGAAAAGGTTTTCTTTATTTAAAATTAAAAAGTTAAAAATAGCTAATAATTAAGGTTTGCTTCTTCCCGTACTTTTCATTTCCCGGGAAACGGGAACTTTTCTTCAATTTCCCGGGATACCGGGACAGAATGGGAAATCGTCAACATATTGTTTACCATGATTAAACTTATTTTTTCCAATGAAACATTCACATTTCATTGAACTAAAATAAATATTTATTTCACAAGAAAGCGTATATTTAAATTAAGAGCAGATAATGCATTTATGGCATCGTCTGATAGTATATTTCTTATTTTATTGGAATTTTATTATTTATGTAGGCTTAAAAATCAGTAGAATATTACATAAAAAGTTTAAATTGTCTGTTATTTGTTTTGAAATGACTGATTTCATTTATTTTGGGCGTTCGGATACACACACTTCTAAATCTTCTTTTTCCGGATTCTAAATTTTGTCATATCAAGTTTGACAGGCAGAATCCGGAAAAGTACATTTTGGGGTGTATATACGAACGCAGCTTAAAATTATTTGGTCATCCAACTGCAATAAATGTGACATGAACAATTAGAAACGATATGAGCAAACTGTTTGTACAACATTTTAATTTTATGGTAGAAATCATGGAAATGATATGGGAAGAAGAATGTAAAATTCCCGCGGTATTTCCGTACGAATTACCCGGGATTCGGGGAAAATATGCAATTGCCTAGGAAATTTCCCGCGGAAAATTCCGGGATTCAAACCCTAATAATAATGTCTAAATGATGAGCATCGGAAGATTGACGCCACAGCGCTTATTATTTTGTAAAGATAGTTTGAAATTGTTGGTTAGTTTTATCTTTTAGCCACATTTTTTTTTGTTTTTTTTTTTTGCTAACACTTTTTATCAAATATTTCCAAGAAATTTGAATTGTTTTTTTTTTTTTTTGCTTTGAAACCCCAAAAGCTACTCTAAATGTCCAATAATACGACCAATTTAAAGCGCTTTCAAGATATAAATGGGAAGAAAATGCCAGATAAACAAGTAAGGAAAGGCTAAAGTCTGGTGGGGCCGACTATATTATATCATGGACCGCTGATATCCAATTTTACAATGTATGTTCCAGGTGAAATATAACTTTTTCTTATCAAAATCTGTTAAAGGATATGTTTTCTAGAGCAGAAAAAGTAAAATCGGCGACATTTGTACGGAACCTATTTAAATTTTCGCTACAGATTTTTCTGGTTCAAGTATAAGGTGCTGTGCCAAATTTGATCAAAATCGATTGAATTATGTAGTTCCTAGAACAGAAAAAGTCAAATGGAGAGCGAAATTTGTATGGGATCTGTATATAAATCTGAACCTATTTGCTTCAATTGATCAACATGATTTTCAGAGATAGTCTTATTCATAACCTTAAAATTTCACATCATACAATTAATTGTGGAATAGTAACAAATCAATATTTTTATTAATCATGACATAAACCGACATAAGAATGCTAACTCAATTTTTATTTTCTTTGGTTTGGATTTAGCAGGACTTAAATAATGAACTAGCGTAACCGGCAAAATTATGACAAGTAGTTATGATTCAAATCAATGTCATTCTTTGGATGTTATTGTAGACTATTCTCAAGTATTTATTCCTTAAAAAAAAAGGGAATAGTTTTTTTAAATAAAGGCCTCCTTTCCGTTAAAGGCTTCTTTAAATAAAGGCCTCCTTTCCATTAAAGGTTTCCTTTCTCCTCCTTTCCTTTTTATAAATTTGTTCAACGGTCTGATACGTGACTTAGTGTGATCTACAACACTAGAAAAGGTTATACTAATAAAATATTATTTTTATATTACTTGAGCAAATGACCTTTAATATTAATGGAATGTACTTATTTTGCATTGTTTTTGATGAGTTTATTTAGCGTATATCCCTGCAAATTTTTATATCGCCATTTTAATAATTCGGTACTACATATTATCAGGGCTGTGGAGTCGGAATCGGAGAAAGTTGCTGGAGTCGGAGTCAAAAAAAATGGTCGACTCCGACTCCGGGTAAATGTTTTTTTCGTTACTATAAATTATAATAAAGGCTTAAAAATCTTAAAATATTAGTCTGAGACATGTTCTGTGAACACAATTAGAATGTTTTATAATTGTAAAACAAGCAAGTAAAGGCTGATACACTCCACTTTCTATCCGAATACAATTCAATTCGGTAAAAAGTGAAACGGAAAGGTTTTTGTATCCTGTAAATGTATGTGTTTGACAAAAAATGTTAAATCGGAAAGGACATTTGTATGGGGGTATATTGAAACCTGGAACGATATAGGTGAAATATATCATATATATAGTTTGGCCAAACATTTGGGAGCAACATTTGTATGAGGGCTATATCTAAATCTGAACCGATCTTACCCACTTTCTGCATAGATGTTTGTAGTTGGATTATAAGATGTTGTGCCAAATTTAAAGAAAATCGGGTATAATATGTGGTTTCTAGAGCGGCAAAAAGCAAATCGAGAGCAACATTTGTATGGGGGCTATATATAAATCTGAACCGATCTAACCCGCCTTCGCCACAGGTGTTTATAATTAGATTATAAAATGTTGTGCCAAATTTGAAGAAAATCGGGTTCAATATGTGGTTTCTAGAGTGGCAAAAGTCAAATTGGGAGCGACATTTGTATGACGGCTATATCTAAATCTGAACCCAATTTCAGCATAGGTATTTCTAGTTGGATTATAAGATGTTGTGCCAAACTTAAAGAAAATCGGGTATAATATGTGGTTTCTTGGGCAGAAAATGTCAAATCGGGAGCGACATTTCTATGGGGGCTATATCTAAATCTGAACCCATTTGCCTCAAATTAAATAGCGTTCGTCCTTGATCCACAAAACGCACTTGTGCCAATTTTTGTTAAGATCGGACTATAATTGCGACCTGTAATTTGATTACAACAATAGATGGACATACAGACAGATAATAAACGATGGGTCTAACTCGTTTCCCTTTCGATGTTACAAACAAATGCACAAAGACATAATACTCTCGTGGAGTGTATAAATATTTAAAGTAAACGTAAAGTTAATGTGGTATTCATTTATTGATGCAATTTTAAAGAGACGTGCAGGCAAAGGTGCTAGTATAGATCAAGCGACTCGTTGGAGAAGTACGTATTTTATGCTGAAACGTCTAATTGAAATAAAAAGTTATTTAAGCGATTTGGACAATAAAGACCCCTCATTACCAGAAACATATTGAGATCAAGCCATTGTTCTTGAAATGGTTTCGCAGGGTCCTTATATTGTAAAAAAAAAAATCAAAGCGAGAGATTTACACCAGATGGTTTCTACAGGGAATGGAAGGAACTAATATTTAAATTGGAGAAATTAGGAAGTGGAATTGCAAACGATATTGTTTCCTCAATGACTAGAAGAGAGTCGAAAATTATATTCTATTGGCGAGAATATATGTCGACCCTTTAAATAGTGGCACGGCAAAGATTATATGAACTGGCAGACACCTCATGAATCAACTCCATCTGACGGCTTCGAATAGTATTTGGATAGTTTGGAGCAAAATAAGGCTAAAATGTTAAGAATTGATCCCATTAAAATACAAAAACAAAACTTTTATCGGGAATTAGTTGAAATAAAAAATTTTGACAGAAAGACAAAAAGGATTTCTACCAAGTAGTTAGATATTACCAGAAAATTATTCGTCATGTAGTATTAGTAGCAGATGCAATGCAACCTACTCAAGTGAGCTTCGAGAGATTATTTTCCGCCCTAAAACTTTTAAAAAGTGATATTCGTGCCTCAATGAAAGAGGAGTTGGCAAATGTATCTCCGTTTTTCAGAACATTTTGTTTTGTTTCCAAAGTATTTTGTATAAAGAATTAAAAAAATACTTTACAATAAAAGTATTACATAGAAATGAATTTATGTAGGTGGATAACTTTTTATACTATACTAGCTTTTTGTACCCCGCGTTGCACGGGTTTTCGTCTTCCTTATGTATATAACTTTGTATGCTCGCAATTTTTGTTTTGTATATTTTTACTTCTGTAAATTAGTTTAAATTAATACTTATTTATTTAAATTCATAAGTTACATTTTAAAAAAAAACTTCATGAAAATTTAAATAATTTTTTCAGTGTTTCTTTAAAGAAAATGAAACATTTATTAGAGAGTAAATTAATTATTTCTAAGAATGTATTTTGTGTCTATTAGTTAAGTTAGTCAGTATTTAATTGGAGTGCTTCGGGATACACGATATTTACAATTTTTCCACCTTGTTCAAGTAAATTAAAGTTTTAGGGTTTGAGAGCAAGCATGTGAAAAACATGGATTTTCCAGATTCAATCCACGAATTTCAAGTGATTGTGCTGTACTTTGATTAGCAATCAATGACGTTGCGCATTAGTCGTTAAAATTATAAACATCGTTGTTTTTTTCAGCCGATATAGCACGGACGTAAAACCACTCTTTGTTTCCATAGTTTGTGGTAATTTGTGGGAAGACTTTCTCGATTAATTGTTGAATTGATTCCTGAATGACATTTTTTGAAAATGTAATACTCCTTTTCACTGCATCAACTGATACTTTTCCATTGCCAACATCCAGTAGATATTTCGAAAATATAGCTGCTAAGTCATTGTGATGCAGATGTACACACATATTGGTGGTCAGATTAATTTTTTGTACATATCGCCAGAGATGCGGGTGCTGATTTTGGAATTACTGGAAGGGTCTATCGGAAGTCTCCAGCTAGTAAAATAAGAGTTCCACATAATGGTTGTGTATTTGATCTAAAATCTTGAAGTGTCCGATTAAGCTCTTGTAGGGATTTCTTATGTGCCATGATGCAGTCATCCCACACAATCAGCTTGCATGTTTTGAGCATTTTCGCCATGCCTGAACTTTTGCCAATATTACAGGTTGGAGAATCAACCAATTCCATAATACATGGTAATTTCAACGCTGAATGTGCCGTTCGTCCTCCATCCAATAATGTAGCAGCAATACCGGGGGAAGCAATATCTAAAGCTATCCCATTTTGAGAGCGGATGTGCGCTAATACCAACGTGATGAGAAAGGTTATAACTGTGCCTTCCGCCATTTGTTACTGCAGTTATAATTTTATCAAAGGCCACAATTTGCAATTAATACAGTTTTTTGTTGCGACAAACAAACGCAAGTCTTCAACATTGAATTGCCGTACTCTTAGCAAATCTCAATCAGTAATGTCAACGGTAGAACGTTCAGGCACCATCAAACCAAGTTGATTAAGAGTTTTGTTGCTGATGGCTAGGAATATGTCTTAAATTTTTATCAGCGTATCGTTGAAAATATTAATCGCAAATGATATAGAATCGTAACGGTGCGATAATGATGCAAAATGTTCTCACTCATACCATCTTTGAATTTTTCCCACAGGTCTTTTGGGTTAGATGGCGAGCAAGTTCTTAATATTGTCGCAAACAAAGTTCGTATCTGGAGAGGATGATACATTAATGTGGTCCCCCAGTTTCTGACACGCCTCTCTCAACTGCTCTTAAATTTTAAACTGAAGTGGGTCCTCTCACGTTAACTTATAACATTCTCAAATAATAAAATTCTGCGTTGTTTGGGTGTACGGTATAAACACGGCCCAATGCATATGAAGTGTAAACAATTTGATACCGATCTACTGGAACACCTTGCTTGGTTCGAGTATGAGGAAACGCGCCAATTGTTCATACCATGACCTCTTATATTCAAGAACCAAATCCTTACCTGAACGTAGCGGCAGAAAAAAATCGGCACGTGTTACTTTATAGTCCCATTTTGTAGCATGACCTTTTTATAGTCAAGGGTCATCCTCTTTTCGTTACAAAAAAATATTGAAGTGAATCAATGTATTTTGTTATAGTTTTAAAATATAGTTTTTGTGATGCCCATTTGTCGTGTCTTCCCCTATTATAGCCAGAAAACGTCCCCTTTCCACAGGCTAGATACAGTAAAATTTTCAAGAGAATTCGTTATTCGTTACTTGTTTTGTGATAATTTTAATATATAGTTCGTGTGGGCAGTCTCACGTCCATTTGTATCATGACCATTGTATAGTCACCATTCAGAAACTATCCTCAGTTCATAAGTTAGTCACAATAAAATTTTCAAGAGAATCCGCACTTCGAACTATGATAGTTTTAAAATATAGTTTGTGTGGGCGGTGCCACGCCTCTTTTTCGTATAATGACCTAGAATATCCTGGAACCATCCCTTGCCCAGAAGCTAGCTGCAGTAAAATTATAGAGCGAATCCACCCATCGGTATGCCTGTTGTGATATTTTTAAAATATTTTTTGTGTGGGAGGTACCACCCCGCTTTGTCCTATCGTGACCTAGACTATCCAGGAACCTCTGTCCAAAAGATAGATACAGTAAAATTTTCATGCGAATCGGTCCACCGGTTTGGCGTCCTATACGCAACATACAGACATACATACACACATTGATTTATATATATATAGATTATTATAATTTCTTTGTATATTTGTTTGTAACACCCGAAAGGAAGTGAGATAGACCCATTCTTAATTATACCGATCGACTTAGAATCACTTTTTGAGTCGATTTAGCGTTGTCCGTCCGTCTGTCCATCTATTCTTGTAATCAAAGTCCAGGTCGCAATTGGTTAGAACTAAATAAAAGTTTGCACAACGAAATTTTATGGGATAAGGACGAACACTATTTAATTTGAAGCAAATCGGTTCAGATGTAGATATAGCTCCCATAAAATTTTTCTCCTGATTTTAGAAACCACATATTTGAACAGATTTTCTTCAAATTTGGCAAAACAAATTATATTTCAACTAGAAACAGCTCTGGTAAAAATGGGCCAGATCGGTTCAGATATGTACATATCTAAATTTCGCCACTGAATTGAAATCTAGAAATAGCATATTTAAACTGATTTGCTTAAAATTTGGCAAACCAGCTCATATTTCAACTACAAACATCCATGGCGAAAGTGGGTGAAATCGGTTCAGATTTATATATAGCTTCTTTCCGCTCTAGAAACCACATATGTAATATATATCCATCAAATTTGGGAGAGCGTCTTATATTTCAGAAAACCTATGCTAAAAATGTGTCAGATCGGTTCAGATTTATATATAGCTCTCATTCAAAGTTTGTGTTCAAAATATTTTACAAATACAGATAGAAGTATGGAAATTGTAGTATATATATACCCGATTCAAATGTAACGACCTTTTTATACCTACACCACAGGATATATTAACTAGGTGTAGGGTATCAAGATAATTTAAGATATTTTATCAGATTATCTTCAAATTTGGCGAAGCTGCTTATATTTAAACTAGGAACACCTGTGTAGAAAATATGTCAAATCGGTTCAGATTTATATATAGCTTCCATTGAAATTTCGCTCCCGATTTGACCTTTTCTGCTATAGAAACCACATATTTTAATAATTATTTTTATATTTCCACCAAACACCCATGGTGAAAATGTGTCAGATGTTTTTAGATTTATATATAGCTCCCACACAAATTTCTATAAAAATTCTATAAATCACATATTTTAATAGATCTTCTTCAAATCTGGCAAAATATCTTATATTTTAATTAGAAACACCGTGGTGAAAATGGGTCAGATCGGTTCAGAAATACATATAGCTCCCATACAAATTTCGCTCTCGACTTGCCCCAGAAAACACTTATTTTCACCGAATTTCTTCAAATTGAACATAACACGTTATACTTAAACTGGAATAACCTATTTTGCAAGTGGTTCACTTTGGATATAGCCGCGATATAAATATTCTTCTTGATTTGACAAATAAGGTCAAGTCATATCAGCCTATGATTAGGAAGCATACAAAAAACCTTCCGAATTGAATTGTATTCGGATAGAAAGTGGAGTGTATCATATAGTCGGCCCGCCCGACTTTATACTTTCTTTACTTGTTTTGTTCGTTTTATAAAATAAAATTATTTTTCTTTAAAAAATAGACATTATTACAATTATTGAAAAAAACCCACTAAATATTATTGATTGAACTTCCGGAGTTGACTCCGGAGTAGGAGTCGGAGTCGAAACATTATAAAATGCTGAAGCCGGAGTCGAGCAATTTTGCCTCGACTCCACAGCCCTTCATATTAGAGTGGTCCATGGAAATGGAAAAAGAATTTCCTGTCACCCCACGAAAATAAACTTTGGATTGTTTAATGATGATATAATTTAGGTTAAACGCACCTGCAAACTCTCCTAAAAATCATTTTTGCTCGTGTTATGTTTTATATTTGTCCTTTTTCTGAATTAATAGCCCCTGGGATCAATTTAAATATATATTTTTAATCTTGTCTTTGAGTATTTTATTGGTCTAGTTATTGGTCATTTCTAGAAATTTTTTGTGTTTTCTCATAGTGACAACTGAAAGCATTTTCGTATTCGGTGCTATTATTTTATAAAAACATAATTAGCTGCAGTCAATGCCTTTCGATTGATGCCTAAATTATGAACATCGTAAGGAAATTTATGCCGCAGCGCTTATTTTTGTAAAAAGATATTTCGTCCGATATTTAGCATTAGGCATTACTCGTAAGGTATTGATTCCTTCTCTGTATTTTAAAAAATAACATAACATATTTTACTAAATGTTTCCAGGAAATATGAGTTTTTAGCTGTCACTTTGAAAAACCACAAACCAATCAACCTAAATGTCCAATAATACGACCAGTGAGTTTTTTTATATCAACAATAAAAATTTATATTTATAGTGCTTCCAAGGGTCTATTAATTCAGGAAAAATAATAATTCAGGAAAAGAATAAAAAATTGGACAAAACTGCAACGTAAGGAAGTTACGAAATATTTTGCAGATCATCATTAAACAATCCAATCTTCAATTGTAACTGCTTATTTTTGTGGAATATCAAACAGAGACATTGTCCAGAAATATGAAGTTCAGTGTTGCCAATTAAAAAAATCATAAATTTCTGTTGTACACCGCACAAGATAAGTTGTCAGACGGACAATTTTATGAAAAGACTTGTAAAAACTGACTCATTTTTCTATATATTAAAATCTAAAATGTATTATCTAATCTTGGTATAGTTGAAATGTTTTGTTTAAAAGTCGATATTTTCCAAAAGTCTGCAAATTTATTAAAGCATGGTATCAAATATCTCTCGATCCGAAATATATAGTGCAAATTCATAAACAGATTAGAAAACTTACCTATAACTTCAAGGTATCAAATAAAAATCTCTGGTCATGTTCTTTGTCTGTGTTTGAGTGAACACGGCGGCAAAAATTGCGAACTCACCTCGTCTCCTTACTCTATACATAAGTCGACTCAATTAGCCTTTTCTCAAATTGATCCATGAATATTTTCGAGAATACACAATTTTTGGACAACCCTACACACATCCCCTTGTTTTCAATTTACGTAATGTCATCATTAATACAAACCAATTACTGCAGCATGGATATTATTTAATGTGTACCAGAGAATTCTTGGCTAATGTTCCAGCTAACAAACCGTAGAGGGAACATGCTCGCACCCTCACACTCCACGACATCAGCATGCAACAAATTGTACACTCAGCTAGCACACATGCCACAGCAAACGGAGCGAGAAGTATGAGTGACTTTGAATGTTTGTTATACCTCTGTAGACGTATGCAAGTATGTATGTGTTGAATGTGTAAAGATATGTGCATATGATTGTGCAAGTGTTAGCATTGTGACACTTTCGTTTTGCATCACGTGCTCGATGCCACCACCATCGCCATCATCAGCCCAGCCACCGCCACTACCACTCACTGTGGCATATGCACTCGTGTATCCGTGGCAAAGCCCTAGAACTATCTATGTACTCCATCATGCCACAGAACCATTAAAACCCATGTGGTTACAGTATTTCTTCTAAACTTCACTCTTCGGTTTTGTATGTGCGGTGTCGTGTGTGCGCTCGCTCTCTCTCTCAAGGATCATCATCGTCATCAACATCATAATATTCTTCACACTTTCCTATGGGTGCCGATGTCGTTGCGCTGTCTTATGCGCTTTCTTCATACGTACACTCGTGTTATTAGTTCCATAGGAGAGAGAAGGGGCAGAACCCCCGAAGGGCACTAGAATCATTAAGTTGTTCCAAAAATAGGTAATAACATCGTCAGAGGCATAGTCATCATCATCATCAGCATCAACATCATCGGCATGAAACACAGTGTTTATAACCGAAAAAATATGAGACTGGGCATAAACGGCTGCAAAATGTATGGAGGAGATAGTTCCGGTGCAGGGTTGTCAGATATGGCGATTTCTCGCCAAACGTGGCGAATTTTAAATATGTTTGGCGACATGGCGATTTTTTTGGCGATTTATAAAATAGTTGGCGATTTTCTTGGCTAATTTTAGAAAATTTTAAATCTGTCCTCCGATTTTATTATATTGACGTTACTTTGTAGAGAAATATATTACAATTTGTTTGCAAGTCATATTTATGCTTTGATGTCAAACCGATCGCTTTTTAAATTACCATTTCCGATTCTTTGCAACTTAGTAGGATAACTAAAATATTTGATTTTTAGAGGATGAAAAAAGATTTTTGTAAAAGATATGACCAATTGAGAAAAGATTAGAGGTAGGAACATTGAAAACTGTATTGACTGAAAACGTGTAGGTACAATTCAAATAATGCAGGCTTATTTTAAAGATAATTGTATTTTATTATCTTTTGTGGTTTTCTTAAAAAGTCAAAAAAGGCGTATTCCTATCGATTATAAACAAACCATTGTAGAATTGACAAATAATAATAATTAAAAAATTGTGATAAATGTAGACGACCGAAAACGCTAATCTGTTATACTAAAACAGATTTTTCAAAATACATCTATATGCTTTTATTGAAATTTGTTTCTTTTACTTTCCATTTAAAATGCCTGGAATAATATTTAGGAGACATTCATAAAGGAGAAAAAGTATAATTTTTAAGTTAATTGTTTTTAACCAGTAATCCCTGCGTTGAAAGTGTATTCTGCATTATGAATTGCCTAAACTAGGCCACGGTATAAGAAATTTTTTAACTTTTATTAAGAACTAGCTTTTTGTACCCGGCGTTGCACGGGTTTTCGTCTTCCTTATGTATGTAACTTTGTATGCTCGCAATTTTTGTTTTGTATATTTTTACTTCTGTAAATTAGTTTATATTAATACTTATTTATTTAAATTCATAAGTTAAATTTTTAAAAAAACTTCATGAAAATGTAAGTAATTTTTTCAGTGTTTCTTTAAAGAAAATGAAACATTTAAAATAAACATTTATTAGAGAGTTAATTAATTGTGGTAAGTATTTCTAAGAATGTATTTTGTGTCTATTAGTTAAGTTATTCAGTATTTCATTGGAGTGCTTCGGGATACACGATATTTACAATTTTTCCACCTTGTTCAAGTACATTAAAGTTTTTGAGCTCGAGAGCAAGCAACATATAACTGGCCATGTGAAAAAACATGGATTTTCCAGACTCAATCCACAAACTTCAAGTGTTCCTTTGCTTTGTTTATAGTCATTGAAAATGCTAGGCGAATCAGAAACTGTAGTCGTTTGAAATCGGATTATTTATCGGTGGGAATTATCGGAATGCGTGGTATAAGGACATCTTTTCCTTTTGATTTTCCATTTAAAGTCGTTGCTTAAATGGTGGATGTTCCAAGTTGATTAAGAGTTTTGTTGCTGATGGCTAGGCATATGTCTTAAATTTTTATCAGCGTATCGTTGAAAATGTTAATCGCAAATGATATAGAATCGTAACGGTGCGATAATAATGCAAAATGTCCTCATTCATACCCTCTTTGAATTTTTCCCACAGGTCTTTTGGTTTAGATGGCGAGCAAGTTCTTAATATTATCGCAAACAAAGTTCATATCTAGAGAGGATGACAGCTGACAGATGCATACATTAATGTGGTCTCCCAGTTTCTGACTGAAGTGGGTCCTCTCACGTTAACTAATAACATTCTCAAATAATGTTATTGATTAAAATTTGGGTGTACGGTATAAACAATGCATATGAAGCGTAAACATTTTGATACCCATCTACTGGAACACCTTGCTTGGTTCGAGTATGAGGATACGCGCCAATTGTTCATACCATGACCTCTTATATTATATTCCCTTTTTGTAGCATGACCTTTTTATAGTCAAGGGTCATCCTCTGTTCGTTACAATAAAATATTAAAGTGAATCAATGTATTTTGGTATAGTTTTTGTGATGCCCATTTGTCGTGTCTTCCCCTATTATAGCCAGAAAACATCCCCATTTCCACAGGCTAGATACAGTAAAATTTTCAAGAGAATTCGCCATTTGTTACGTGTTTTGTGATAATTTTAATATATAGTTGGTGTGGGCAGTCTCACGTCCATTTGTATGATGACCATTGTATAGTCACCGTTCAGAAACTATCCTCTGTTCAGAAGTTAGTCTGAATAAAATTTTCAAGAGAATCCGCACTTCGGAAAGTGTTTTATGATAGTTTTAAAATATAGTTTGTGAGGGCGGTGGCACGCCTCTTTTTCGTATAATGACCTAGTATATCCTGGGACCATCCCTTGCCCAGAAGTTAGCTGCAGTAAAATTATCGAGCGAATCCACCCATCGGTATGCCTATTGTGATAGTTTTAAAATATTTTTTGTGTGGGAGGTACAACCCCCTACCCCCTATCATGACCTAGACTATCCAGGAACCATCCTCTGTCTAGAAGATAGATACAGTAAAATGTTCAGGCGAATCGGTCCACCGGTTTGGCGTCATATACGCAACATACAGACACACATTGATTTATATATATATAGATATAGATAATAAATACTAATAAAATATGTTTTAATTCTTTATCGTGAAATGTTGACTATATCCAATTCAAATATAATATCTGAATTCCATAAATTTTTTACAAGAACTAAATATAAAATGGAAGTGGTCGATTTTTTAACAAAAACTGAAATTGGTGGTTTTTGCGATTTCTGAAAATGGATTTGGCGATAGAGGTACAAAATAATCTGACAACCCTGTTCCGGGGTCATCTCAGACAAAGCTGTACTGGCATGTTCATTTCGACTTCCAGCTGCAGCATCTTTCATGGGGAAGTCCTCGCAATTAAGGAAGAATGCAGTAAATTTCCTCTCTAGACACAACGGGTCGCATAGGGATCATTCTAGACAGTCAAGCTGCCCTTCTGTCTCTAAAGTCTAACCGCATGGCATCTATGTACATTAATAGGTCAGTAAATTTATGATATGTTCAAACTGAGGTGCCTGTCTGAAGTCTGTCATATATGTATCCCTGGGCATATGGAAATAAAAAATATTGAAAAAATAATTTTATAAATAAATATAAAATTTTTATTATTTCAAACCACTCTTATAAGGCAAGGCTACCAATACGTCAATTAAAAAATTAATATAAGGCAGTAATCTTCAAAAAAGCTTAAATACCATAAATATTGTAGATTTTGGGTGATACAGATGGTTTAATTTGCATCCTGTTTTAATTCCAAATGTACAAATTTTGAAAATCCGTTATCTCGCACGTACACTCTGCAAGACAACCTAAAATCATGATTCAACCAATTTTTGCCGTAAAAGTAAAAAAGTACGAATTTTGAAAAAAACTTTTTATTTTTGGTACCATTTTTATCCCTCTGTTCCCATTGTATCCGTTGAAAGTATGAATTTGGAAACACCTTTTTATTTTTCGTGTTTACGCAGTCAGAGGAATGTATAGTCCGAATTTCATGACTCTAGCTGTCGCCATTGGTTGGTACAATATTTATCCACATTTTTATACCCTCCACCTCCAGGATGGGGGTATATTCACTTTGTCATTCCTTTGTCTGGGTCGTGGTAAAATTCTAAGACGATATAGCCATGTCCGTCTGCCTGTCTGTTGAAAGCACGATAGCGGCCGAACGAAATGAGCTAGGAGGTTCAAATTTTTCCTAAATGTGTCTTATGGTTGTAGATCGGTTGGGATTGAAAGTGGACGAAATCGGCCCAGAGGGAAAAATTTTTCCCTCACAAGGACTGAAAATACCCCTAATATTTAGACTGTAGCTGAAAATAGATTTTAGAGATTTTACATAGTCGTACTCGTGAGGGGGCAAAATTGGAGAAAGGGGATAAAAATGGTACCAACAAAATGGCCGCTGATAGAATCATGGAATTCGGTGTATACATTCCTCTGACTGTATAGCCACGTAAAATATTTTTTTCCCAAATTCGTACTTTATTTTGTTGCTTTTACGACAAAAAATGGTAGAATCATGAAGTTGTCTTATACTGCGTACGTGAGAGATAAGGCATTTTCAAAATTTATACTTTTGAAATTAAAATAGGTTGGAAATACAACCAACCAAACGACTGTAGCTGTAAATCCCCCAATATTTAGGGTATTTGTGATTGCTCCCTTATATTTACTTTACTTTATACAAATATTGGTAGCCGTGGCTTATTAATTAAATTTTTTATTTTCATACAGTTAAAGTTTGTTTCGGACATTCCTCTTGTACCTTGGAAGCACCACAAAGAAAATGAAAGTTTTAGCGGGCGAAATGGGACAAAAAGGGATAAAATATGGTACCAATGATACGACAACAGCTACAATCATGAAATTCGGTGTGTACATTAGGGCGTACCTCAAAAAAAAGTTCGCCGTACACCTTCGAATATGAAGTATTATTCAAAGGTAGTTTCAAAAAAATTTTTTTTATTTTTTTATGCCGAACGTAGGGGTCGCGCTTTTACATTTTTCTATATAACTTCTGCATTTATAAACGGATTTTAAAGTGTGATACATCGATGTCATCGATCGAGCTCAATGACTTCAAAGACAAAAAAATCGGCCTCGTCGAGCCAAAAACATCGATGTATCACACTTTAAAATCCGTTTATAAATGCAGAAGTTATATAGAAAAATGTAAAAGCACGACCCCTACGTTCGGCATAAAAAAATAAAAATTTTTTTTTGAAACTACCTTTCAATAATACTTCATATTCGAAGGTGTACGGCGAACTTTTTTTTTTACTTGTAACCTGGTACGCTCTAGTGTACATCCCTCTAATTGCATAGAGACGTAAAATAGAGGGATTTTTCGAAATTCGTACTTTTAAGGAATATAATTAAAAAGAGGGATAAAAATGGGACCTATCAAACCGCTGAAGTTGAAATCATGAAATTCGGTGTATACATTCTGACTATGTACATTTGGCCAGAGAATGGGGCGAATGGGGATGTCTTTAAAATTTATACTTTTCTTATCACTTTGTCTGTATCTGAAAATGCTTCTTTCTAATGGCGACTGACAATCACCTAATATTTAGGCATTTTCGTAATATGGTACTGTACTTCTATGTAAGGTCGACATCCTTTAATCTGTTGGTAATACTGTGGAATGCACTCCGTGGTGGAGGGTATACAAGATTCGGCCCGGCCGAACTTAACGCCCTCTTACTTGTTTCATTTTACCCCCTAAAAGTATGAATTTTGAAAAATGCCTTTATTTTACGTATCTACGCATTAAGAGGAATATGTTCACCGAATTTCATTATTCTAAGTGCAGCCATTTGATAGGTATCATTTTTATCCCTCTATTCCCATTTTACCCCTTAAAATTACGAACTAGAGGAATATCCACATCTAATTTCGTGTTTTTAGATGTTGTCGTTTGATAGGTACCATTTTTATCCCATTTCACCCTCTATGAAGAGGAATCTCTTTATGGTGCACGTTTTTGGGAATGAATTGATATTTCAAGGTGCTATAAACGGAATGACAAAGTTAATATACTCCCATCCTGGATGTGGAGGGTATAAAAAGAAGGAACGTATCAATAGTGTTCGCAGTGCTGACGGGTCATCACCGAGTGGTGATAAAATACTTGTGGGGTAGAGTGTAGGGTATCGGATAGTCGATTTAGCCATTCCTTACTGGTTTTTTGTTTGAAAAATTTTACCACGAATTATTTATTTAATACGATTCATTTCGTTGATACAAAATTTTTGTAGTATTTTTCGAATGCAACCACTGTGTTGCATTTGTGTCTGCGTTTGTTTCAAAAAAGAAAATAAAACAACAAAACAAAATATATACAAAAAGCCATAAATGTGCGCTCATTCTAGAATCCAGACATTCATACACCCGAGTCAAAAATGTCAAGTGAAGAGTGACTGATATGGCGAATAACGAGCTCCCGAGTGTCATTGCATGCCAAGTGTGGCATTAAGCACCAACAATCACAGCCTCTGTTGTATGCGTTGAGAGTTGATCTGAATTTCGTACGCTGGTTGGCCGCAGTTTTACAGCTTCTTTTTGGTTTTGTCTGTAATTGTGAAGGGGAGTATTGTGTTCGGTATGCTTCGGTTGGAAACTCATGTTGTCATTCTAAAAATATGTACAACAGCCTCAATGAAATGTTCATATGAAAATTTATATATCCTGAGGTCGCTATTGTCAAGTGTCCCAATAAGAAATGAAAATGTAAACAACTGTTTCTTTGGTAGAATGGTTAATGAGATGAACCCTGAATCTATGTTGGGATAACAAAGAGTATCCATAATTATATGCTACACCTGAAAGTGGTGCAAGGTACTACATACGACACGAATATGTGCTATGATCAGGAAAACATGGCCGGAGTCATTCTCAAACTTGAACACAAAATGTACAAAGAATATGAGATTTCAGCATGGATTCAGGTTAAACTATATCAGTAATCACAATGATTGATACTGCGAATAAAGCAGCAAAATGATTTTTTGCTATCCATTTTGGTGACAATTAGAACTATGTTTAAGGCAAAAAAGCATAGGAAGCTTTAATATTTCGTTCATGTTATTGTGTTGCTTTATTATGTATAAGCCTTTAATAAAACAAAAATAAGTTGACACGCACACATTCAGAGTAAGGGTTGTAAGTTGTTTGAGGCATACACCACCTTTAAAGAAACATATCGGCATAGAATCGCCAGCTGAGTCTATTTAGCGAAGTCTGTCTGAACTTCGAGAAAATCGATTCAGATTTGGATATAGCCTCCATACAAATGCTGCTCCGATTTGTTTAAAATAAGGCTGTAAAATCTACATTTTTTATCAGATCTTGATAACATTTTCCACTTCGTGATCATTTTGGACCATATACGGACATGGTCCATGAAACTAGATGTAGAAAAACTGTGTACTGAGTTTTTCATTTGTTAATATTCTCTTTACAGGAATTTTACTTTCCAAAGGATATATTTGTCTTAACAAATTATATTCAAACTTTCGAGAGCCACACACTAGCGATATGGGGGTCAGATGAAAGATAAGAATGTCTGTTAAAAATCTAATATGATACATCTCTACCTTTATTAGTTTAGCATTAACAACCATTTCAAGTTTTCCGCCCTTAAATAGTAAATGATGAATAAGCTAAATGAATAAGGGGGAAACTAAACTAATACAGACTTTTTTCTTTCATTTGATACCCATATCGGCTTTGTACGACTCGTTAAAGTATAAAAATAAAATGGAAATTAAAAGTTCTGTAAAAAGGAGAAAGAATCGCCAAACCAAAAAGTGAGTACACAGTTTTTCTACATACGATCTCTAGTTGCAGATGTATTTTGTCTTGCTCAGGTCCAATAAAATAAATGTAAAATTGTCACACGGTGTTATAGGAGGAATTTTCATTGATTGTTAGGGAAGAGCGTTTTCCATTTGTACTGATTTCGACCATTACCAATTCCAACCTTCCATTGTCGCATTCACTGTGGAATGTACACACCCAATTTTACTTTTCTTTGTACCAATTTTATCCCTTGTACCCCACTTTCTCAATAAAAACAAGTAAGAAAGGTTAAAGTCAGGCGTGACCGACTATATGATACCCTACACTTAGTCATTATACCCTTTGGTGTAGGATATAAAAAGGTTATTACATTTGAACCGCGTTATATACGATGCAGCTATAACAGGAGAATATACTACAAACTCCATACTTCTATCTGTATTAGTAAGAAAATTTTAACACAAACTTTGAATGGGAGCTATATACAAATCTGAACCGATCTGACCCATGTTTAGCAAAGGTTTTCTATTTGAAATATTAGACGCTTTCCCAAATTTTATGGAGTATTAAATATGTGGCTTCTAGAGCGGAAAGAATCAAATCGGGAGCCGTATATAATCTGAACCGATGTGACCCACATTCGCTATAGTAATTTCTATTTGAAACATTAGCTGATATGCCGAATAAGAAGAAAATCTGTTCAAAAATGCTATTTCTAGAGCGGAAATAATCAATTCAGTAGCGAAATTTGTAATGGAGCTATATATATATATATCTCAACCCATTTTCACAAGAGCTGTTTTCACTTGAAATATAAGTTGTTTTGCCAAATTTGAAGAAAATCTGTCAAAGTTTGTGGTTTCTAGAGCGGAAAGAGTCAAATCGGAGGAGACATTTGTATGGGAGCTATATATAAATATGTACCGATCTATACTATTTTTACCAGGGCTGCTTCTAGTTGAAATATAAGCTGTGTTTCCAAATTTGAAGAAAATCTGTCAAAGTTTGTGGTTTCTAGAGTGGAAAGAGTGAAATCGGAGAAGACATTTGTATGGGAGCTATATATAAGTCTGTACCGATCTATACTATTTTTACCAGAGCTGTTTCTAGTTGAAATATACTGCGTCTTGCCAAATTGGAGGAAAATCTGTTGAAATATGTGGCTTCTAGAGCAGAAAAAGTAAAATCGGAAGCGAAATTTGTATGGGAGCTATATCTAAATCTGAACCGATTTGCTTCAAATTAAATAGCATTCGTCCTTATCCCATAAAACTTCATTGTGCAAAGTTTCATTTAGTTCTAACAACAATTGCGACCTGGACTTTGATTACAAGAATAGATGGACAGACGGTCGGATATCGCGAAATCGACTCAAAAAGTGATTCTAAGTCGATCGGCATAATAAACGATGGGTCTATCTCGTTTCCTTTCGGGTGTTACAAACAAATGCACAAAGACATTATACCCTGTGGTGTAGGGTATAAAAACTAATTTGGAGAAAGCTTTTTATAGAGGTATATAAACTGAATTTCACGATTGCAGCTGCAGCCGTTGGTACATTTTCTATCCCATTTTCTCTAAAAGTCTACGCAGTCAGAAGAATGTACACACCGAACTTTATGATTATAGCTTGTTTACATTTTACCCCTTAAAATACGAATTTCGAAAAATCCCTTTACATTATATGTCTTTACGTCTTTTCGCTCAAAATATAGCGTGCTTTTAACAGACGGACGGACAGGTGGACATTAGAGCGTACCAGGTTACAAGTAAAAAAAAAAAGTTCGCCGTACACCTTCGAATATGAAGTATTATTGAAAGGTAGTTTCAAAAAAATTTTTTTTATTTTTTTATGCCGAACGTAGGGGTCGCGCTTTTACATTTTTCTATATAACTTCTGCATTTATAAATGGATTTTAAAGTGTGATACATCGATGTTTTTGTCCGATTTTTTTGTCTTTGAAGTCATTGAGCTCAAACATGATTCATGATTTTATGCGAGCTTTAATTTTCGATTATTAGAGTGGTACATTAGGGTAGTAGCAACTGAGAAATGATGGGTAAGTACCAGAAGGGGGTGCTTGAGCTCAATGACTTCAAAGACAAAAAAATCGGCCTCGTCGAGACAAAAACATCGATGTATCACACTTTAAAATCCGTTTATAAATACAAGTTATATAGAAAAATGTAAAAGCGCGACCCCTACGTTCGGCATAAAAAAATAAAATTTTTTTTTTTGAAACTACCTTTCAATAATACTTCATATTCGAAGGTGTACGGCGAACTTTTTTTTTGAGGTACGCCCTAGTGGACATTGCTAAATCGTCTTAGAATGTTACGACGATAAAAAATATATATCTCAGGTGGATATTTCAAGGTGTTACAAACGGTCCTTGTTAGCGAAAATTTTTCTCTCTGGAACGATTTCGCCACTTTCAATTCCAAGCAATCTACAACCATAGACGGATATTTGCAAAATTTTAGCCCCCTAGCTTAGTGTTGTATCGAAAAATTACATACGAACGCAATTTAACTAGTGAACTGTAAGAGCGAACTAGTTCATTCAATTGATTTGAACGAAAAAGAGCGATTACCTTTGTGAACGAAAATTCCCAACTCTACCCTAGCTCATTTCGTCCGCAAGCTGGTGATCTTTCAACAGACAAACATCTTAGAATTTTACCACGGCCAAGAATGTACATATACATTAATAATTAAATAAAATTAATAATTAAATTAAAAATCTGGTTTCCGCAGGCCATAAATGAGGAACTCCTTCCACGTACCTAAAGTTAGGTGCATGGATCCGACATTTGTATGGAGCTATACATAATTGTGAACTGATTTCCACAACAGATATTTCTAGATAACATACAAAATATTGTGTAAAATTTGAAGAAAATAAGTTCAAAGAAGTTGTTTTTGACGCGGAAAAAGTAAAACCAACAGCAACATATATGGACATGTATAGGGATGTCAAAACCCGGCCCTCTTCGGGAAACCGGTTTTTGGTTTGTTCAAAAATATACAATTTAAAAAAAACAGGGTATCGGTTTATAAAATTTGAAAACCCGGTGAAACCGGTATTGAACACATAAACATTAATCTATAAGAATTCAAATACTTTATACTTTACTTTTTTTGAAAGAAAAATCATTTAAATCGCCGATCTTGTTTATTTAAATTACCAAATAATTATGAAGTTTATTTTGAACTTTCTTTTGAACAGTACAAGAAAATAATCAAAATTGTGCACGAACAAGAATACAAATATGCATTATGTTTCAACCAGAGATGCAATCAGAATTCAATATGAGCCATATTTGCTTATAAATGTCATTTGCAAATTCATATATTCGAAGATTAATTTTTTTATGGAAATATACAGGAGGTGATCACAAATTCGTGATCAATGTTCTCGAGTCTCTTCTTTTTTAGTGTCAGAGTGATAAGTTTTAATTTCCGATATTATTACACATGAATATTGGATCGAATAAGAAATGATTCCTCTAGGTATAAATCACTAAAAAAATTAGCAATAGCAGTCAATGGCTTTGATGTTACACGTGAGTTCAGTTTATACTCGCCGCTAGTAAACAAATCATTACTCTCACATTTTCTTGCGTATTTATATTGGAAAATATATTCACGAAATGCAAATGTTTTGTAATTTAAAAACCGGTTAACCGATATGAAAACACCGGTTTCTCCGGTTTGCCGAAAATGTCACTTTTTAAAAAAACCGGTGGACGGCGTCGGAGTTAACACCGCTTAACCGGTTTTCGGTTTTGACATGGGCCGGTTAGAATATTAAATACCTTCCATCATGGAGTACATTTCAAACTATTTCCGGCAGATAAGAGGCTGTCGAAGTGTTGTAAGGATAATTATAATATTTTGTATGCGATATTTGTTTACTATTACAACCTATCACTAATGCTTACTGATTTAAAGCAATTGTGATGTTTCACTATTATAATATAATACAAGTATAATCCAAACGTTAATATAATATTAGTGGTATTTTCAGTCAATGTTAGAGAAAATCTGGTTTCTTCAGGTGTGAGTTCGTTCATTTTCAATTTCGTGATTTCAGCTACAGCCACAGCCACAGTTGGTACCGTTTGACGCTAAAGTCACGAAGTTGGAAAATACATTAGTTTTTCTCGTCTATTAAGTCGTAGGAGCGTATATACCGACATTCATGATTATCGGCTGCTGCGGATTACGATTTTTATCCCCTTTCGTCCCTAAATGTTTAAAAATGCATTTATATTGAGCGTCTAGACCCTTAAAGGAATGTATAGTGGTTCAAATTTATAATGGGACAGTAATACAAAATAATAAAGTAAAAATACATATATACAGGGTCATTTTTTGAGATAAATGATCGGATGTTTATTTCATAATAAAGAGCAAGGTATTCCGTTAATAATGAAAAACAACATGGACAAATGGACCATATCCTTTTCATGAAATTTTCCATAACCAAATCGCAAAGTGGCTGCCCTATGCCCTCGTCCAAGTCTTTATGAAAATTACGGTGTAATGACGTTTGTGGAATGCCCAAATCCAAAGAACGACGAGGAATGGAAAACCTGTGTTTTCTTCAACACTTTGGGCTACAGCAGCAATATTCTCAGTTGTTCATGAGCGACGTGCAGGGGTTTTATTCTTCACATCACTAACTTGTCCCAACAGCTCGAATTTTTCTACCAATTTCTGTATTGCGGTCCGACGAGGTGCTTCTCGATTTAACTTTTTCTGCTCTTGAAACACACAAATTTTAATAGATCTTTAGCAGAACACATTAAATTTCACCCGGAATCATGTGATTGAAATTAAATTGCAGTTTTTTCAGTGTATTCACAACTGAAAATATTTCTTTGAGTCCTTAATAATATTTATGTCGTCTGAGGGGTAGGAAAATATTAATTGAATTTAGTTCATGTCTTCCCATACTATATTATTTACACATATATCATGATGTCACGCCATCAACTTTTTACCCACAGAGGCCTATAGTTTAAGACGTACATATCTCTCAGTTCAGCCACCAGTAAGTGTACAATCACCGCAATGACATAAAAACATTGAAAATCAATTTCCGACTTGTTTTCAAGAACCGTGGAGTTTCTCAACACAGCATGTCCACCCGCTAAATGTTATTGTCTGTCTTCCGTCTCACTAAGAATTTGAGAAATGTATTTCGAATAATTTTATGATTTGTCATCCCACAGCAGCAATAAAGCATTCAATATTAATACTCAAACACATTTCGCTCATTAATATCGCCGACGAGGAGGAGAAACTAATGTAAAATTCGTTATTTATAGTTTTTATGAAATCATATGAAATGTTTATAAATTATCTCGAACGTATGGAATTTATGCCGAAAATACTTTTATTTAACGTGAGAAAACCCCCAAATCACTCCAGCCAACCACCCCACTTCTGTTCAAATACCCACACGAAACGATAGTGTCGATTCAGGCCACCATGCCTCAACGTGATAGGTGTGTGTTTGAGTGTGGCGGAGGGTGGGAGGGCAGTGTGTGTGTGTGTGTTTGACTGGTCTTCTTATGAAGACATTTATGTATGGGTCGCCGCCGTACTGTTGCCTGTTCATTTTGGGGTGACACTGAGGTCTCTGTGATTTATGGATGTCACCGAAAATGTGCGTTAAATTGCTTACGTATCGAAAATTAAATGAAAATTAAATGAAATGTCTGTGTTTCTTAAACCATAAACCAAATAAATTAAGTTGTATATATTAAAACAATCTCGGGAAACGACCAGGGATAAAGTGACAACCCAGCAGCACTTGTGGTTGGACATGACTAAGTGAAGTTGAAGTGTTTTATATGGGACTAACATGGAATTACATGTAATTATATTTATAGCTGTACTGTAGTGAAGAAATTACATTCGTTTTACACATTTTTTGATGCATTTTGACTTTCTAAACTAATTTATGGACAATTTTTTACTAAAATTCTAACTTTCTGTGAAGGTACCTTTAATTTGAAAATATAGATCCGATCAAAATTCCATTCAATTGGAGCACGAACTAATCGACTCAAAAAAGAACTAAAGCGATGAAATCGCTAACGACTTTGTTTGCTTGGTTGTCTCACAGGACCTAATGCAAGCAGACTTTTTCACATTGAGATGGTGTATTAAGGCCATTTTTATTGCTCTACAAAGACACATAGACTTGGGTTTATGATACAAATTAGTTGCGTATTTAAAGACGACTGGATTTCTCCTCGATTTGTTTTGCTTTTCCACCTTCTTTTGATATGCCAGCCAGCCAGTCAGTCAGCCGCATGCCGACAACATTGTTGTGCTCCATAAGCAGATTACTTGGTTTTAGTTGGATGAAGAAGACACGGCACGGCATTGGCACTTGCAATACAGTTGTTGTTTTTGCTCTGGACTGAAATGAAATGCAAATAAATCAGTGTAATTGAGCGGTGATTATAACGTGGATACAGGTTCCAATTATGCTGATAAGTGGATGGGACGTTCTGCTCGAATGAGTGCGGAATGCTAGACAAGAACAAAAAAAAAAAAAAAACACGATAATGTAGGTGAAATAAATTAAATGGACTCCGTGTGTCTTTTCATCTGTGTGTGTGGTTGTGTGTGTGCGATTAATTAGTGGGGGTGGATTTGGTGGGTGGGCGCACCTTGCCCCCAGAATGGATTAGAATTACAATAATTTATATGGAATTAGTAGCATCTTGATTGAGAGACGAGGGCGAGAAAGTGTTAATAATGGCATGTCAATAAAGTAGACATGTTATTCGTGGCATATAGGTTATGAACACGAATAGTTATGTATGTTAATTTATGCAGTGAATCAAGAAATCAATGCAGCTACAACATGTCCTATAAATGTGTTACAACACAGACATATTAATAATATGACCGAGGGAGGGCAATTACAATATGTTAATTACAGTTCCGTAATTATCGCAGGTGCGAATTTTGTTCAATTGGTGGCGGCCTCAGTTGAAGATGTAAGTTAAGCTGTCGACAATGTGCCGCTGGATCATGTTTACATACTAAACCTATATTATTTAAGGAAGATTCTTAGAAATATAGAAGTCAGAAATCAAAACTTCAGGACATTGTTATGCTAAATTGAAACATGTAGATGCAATTTTGAGAGAAAAATAAGAAACAAAAGTCTAAAGTTTCACTTGCAATTGCGACTACATAACAAGCTCAAAGATACAAAATGGAGGGAATTATTCGGTCCTCCGAGACGATTGATTTGTTATATAAATTGAAATTCAATAATAACATTATACAACAAAAATTTTGTTGAAAAGCTAAAATTTTCGGATGTATTTTGACTTTCTAAACACGAGAAAAATATTTAATCAAAAATGTTTTTTTTTTAATTTTACTGGATTTCCAATTTTCGACAAGCACAGTTTCCTGAGATCTTACCCGGTTTTATAGATCTTACCCCAATTTTTTCCCGAATCTTGTAGATAATTAGATGTTAAAGATAAGTTATCAATTACGAGATAATAATCTTTTTTAGTGTAAATTGTTTGCAAGAGAAACGTTTTTTTATCGAAAGATTGATTAGCTAGCTGAACGAATTTACTTCGGATCATATGTTACTTCAAAAATACTCATTCAAAGTGTGTTGGACCTACAAAAAACATTTCATGTTTATACCAGAAAAATAAATTAAATTAAAATATGTTCTTTAATAAATTACTGGCGGAATGTAGCAATGTGAGTATGTAGCATATAAATAAGGACGTTTGCAACGGAAATTAAAAAATACAAAAAAAGAAATAAGAATTATATTTTTTAATTAGATAAGAAACATTGCTATATCTTTCACATGAATGAGTACTCTTCCTCAAAATGGGTTGACACAGATTTAAATTTTTTCAAAAATAATTTCGTCTAACATACACACTCACCAATTTTCATCGAAATCGGAAGTCCTTCGAACATATCTCGTAGGGTTAACATAAAATTCTTCTTGACTACAATATTTAGTTATATGAGCGGTAGGCGTGTACGTCTTCCAACTTTATCAATTTTCACACCATAATATAAAGTTAAACAGAATTTCGTGCCAATGCCAATGCAAAGTCATAAAACTTAAAGTCTGATATTATGTTAACAAAAATGTATAGAAATAGCTTGGAATATGTAAATTGTGAAGAATTAGGAAAAAATTAAATCTTTCTGAAATTCAGGGCCCTTAACCTTCTTGAGACCAAAAAGAGTTAACACGACATAATTAAAAATAACCAAAAAAGTCTGAATTGAAACATAGATCACTATATTATACCCTACACAACATTCTAAGCCCCTGCAAGATTGAAATCCGCGAATTTATGGACCATCTAAATATAAAGACATGATCCTATTCATTTTTGCAATAGTGAAATTTAATGTATCTATTATGAAATTTTAAAAAAAAAATTCTATATTTTTCTTGTGTTATAAAGAAGTCAAATCGGAAGAGATATTTGTACACAGTATTCCACTATAATATCTCATTGTTGAATTGTTATATGAAAATACTAGCAAATACCCGCTACTTTGTATGAGGTGTAAGGATATACTCTTCAGGGTAAATCGCTTGTAAACGCCCAAAACTTAAAAAATTACTTTATTTTGTGCAACTACGTATTCAGAGGTATATTCATAAATTGTCGATTCCAGATCCTACATTGCCGATGGAATTTATACACCGAATTAATGTTAGTCTCCTTTGTACAAATCATCATAATCAATTTATACGTAGTCAATAGTTTAATTTAAGTAGGCACGAACATTGAAACAATTTTCTTAAAAAAATCATATAAAGTAGAAAAATATTAGTCCGTCTCAACAGAGTAGGAGCGTATATGTCAGTTGGGATAGAACAAAGTGTAACGCATTAAATGAGTGACTTATGTCTAAAATCCCTTTCTCGTCCGTCTGTCTATCTGGCTGGCTGGTGTACAGGATAGCTCTCAAAGGGAGTTAGGAATTTATGCAAACTCTGAACATAGTATTACTATTCTCAGACTTAGTTTAAAATTGGAGATGGTTGAATTGACTATGGTACCCCCACAGATATAGTTCATTTTCCTAGTATTCGGAACCAGTTGTATTTTGATATTTGATGAAGTTTTTATAATCACTTTGGGCGTACGTAATATGGAGGATTTTACCACGCCCCTTCTTGTACCTCCCACACTAATCGCCATTACGTAAAATTAAACCTTTTATAACTTCTATACGGATGATCGGAATGATGTGTAATTTTATCTTTGCCAATATTTTCATATTTGCTATGCACACACCGGTTGAAATCAGCTGCAATTTTAGATCTAAAAAAAATTATAATCACTTTAAACCTACAAAATATGTATGCGTTTGTCACGCCCTTTGTAAAATTAAATCCTTTACATATGCATAACTTCTATACCGGTGCATGACTTGAAATCTGAACTTATAAATAGAACAAACATTCTTTATATATATTTTTTGGCGGGGCTATAATATTCGCACATAAATTCATGATTCCAGTGCAATATTTTGGTAGGTACTATTTGTATCGCTTTTTGTCTCCAATTTCTAAAAACATTTATTTTGTTTATGTTTAATAGTCTTTTCATATTCTAGCTGAAAACTTTGGTTGGTACCATCTATATCCCAATTTCCCGAATTTCATGATTGGTTATCACTTTTTACCCAATTTCACCCCAAAAACTACGAATTTTGGAAATCGCGGTGGTACAATCGTTATCCATTTTAAGCCCTTAAAAGTAGAAATTTCGAAAAATTCCTTCATATTGCGTTTGTAAGCATTTTGAGGTACATATATACACGCTGAATTTCACGATTCCAGCTCCGACTGTTTTATTGGTACAATTTTCGTCCCTTTTTGTCCCATTTAACCCCCCAAGTACGAATTTTTAAAATACCACTTTTTGGGATGTCTTCATGCCGCAAGAGAAATATCCATACCAAATTTCAAGAATCTAGGCCTAGACGTTTGCTCATTGCTGTGGTACCATTTTTATCCATTTCAACCCCATTTTACCCTTTAAAAGTACGAATTACGAAAAACTCCCTTCATACCTGATCTCTACGCTGTAAGAGAAATGTACACAACAATTTTCATGATTCTAGCTTCAGTCGTGTTGTTGGTTCCATTTTCGTCCCTTTTTGGCCCATTTAACCCCCTAAAAGTACGAATTTTTAAAATACCACTTTTTGGTATGCCTTTATGCCGCAAGAGGAATGTCCATACCAAATTTCAAGATTCTAGGCCCAGCCGTTTGGTCATTGCGGTGGTACCATTTTTATCCCATTTTAGCCCATTTTACCTCTTAAAAGTACGAATTTCGAAAAATCCCGTCTTATCACACCTCTACACTTTTTTTAAATCTTACATAATTACTATATTTGCAATTTACTATAATCACTCTAAGGCTGCACTAAACTTCTTTAATTTTTGTACACACTAAGACAAATTTCAAATGTTTTTTATTGAAAATATTGAATATATACTTAGAATTGCGTTTTCTATACTTATACTTCATATTAATTTTTGGCAAAATATAACAACGCACATTCCAAAATTGATAACCAAAAATGCCGCGTAAACAGTTTTATATTGACACTTTAATATTGCCATCTTTAACATGATGACGGGAATATTTTTTGGAAAAACCAAATTCATTTTTATATACTTTGATGTGTTTTTTATTAAATTATATCAGCATAAAAGATTGTACTATGTTAGAATTTTGACTTTTGGCCACTGAAATGGGTCATTGGACCTATAGTGCAATGTAGCGATTAGTTTAGAGATATGGACTTTTGCTACTAACATTTTGAAACCCGTACACTGTGCGAATGTACCTTTAATATTTGTGCATTCATTTGTGAAATATAAGTCCACCCTTTATATGTTCACTTAAAGGTAGTGATGATGGCTACAAATGTTGCGTACAAATGTTGTTTCTAGTTGAAATATAAGTTGATTTGCCAAATTTGAAGAAAATCGAATAAAATGTGTGGTCTCTATAGTGGAAAAAGTCAAAATTTGGGCGAAATTTGTATGAGCGCAAAACTTATTTGTGGCAATTTTTCTCAGGATCGGACAATAATTGCAACCTTTACTTTCATTACAGGAATAGATGGGCGGGCAGACGGACGGACATTGCTAAATTGACTCAGAATGTTATTCTACGCCGACCTTTTGGGTGTTACAAACACCCAGTGAAGCGTATAATGAATGAAGTTACATGAAAATTGAAAGGCATTCTTTAAATCTGTTTTCATTGACTAGCATATAGATCAAGCTTAATTTGAGCGAGTACACCACGGGTTATGTTGACTTTGAAGCCAACGGTCTTTTGTGGGTCATTAGCACATATCTGTGCCTCTTGGATAACTCATAAGAAAAAGTCTGCCTCGGTGGTCAATGCATGAATGACTACCGTAGCATCGCTGTGTGACATGTATCATCGTAAATCAGAAAAGTTTCCATGTAGTTAATTAATGGTTGCAAAGAATTATATCTAACCTGCGTGTGTTTCGGTCAGTATACCCTTACATTTGTGCAATTCAAGCTACACAAATTTGACGGGCATGCATAATTGTCTGATGTAAGACAAAAATCCTACTGCTTCATGTTCACACTCCTATCGAGTTTCGCGGAATAGATTAATTGTTTGTGTCTCTACACGAACATTTTCTTTTTTATATTTTCCTATTTATAAATGAAAATCTTTTAAACCCACACTATTAGTGGGTGAAATATGAAAAAAAGGAATAAAAAGCAGAAATATGTATATTTGCGTAAGCATGAAATATAAAATGATTTTTAGAAATACGTACATTTAAGGGATAAAATGGAAAAAGAGGGATAAAAATGGTACCAACCAAACATCTGAAGTTGAAATCGTTAAATTAAATTCCTCTAACTCTGCAGACGTGCAATATAATGGAATTTTTCCCAATTCCTACTTTTAGGGTTAGAATAGGAAAAATGAATAGAAATTGTACCAAAAATAAGTATTTAAGTGCGGATTTTCTTGAACTCAGTACAAAATTCTTTATTCAAGAACGAAACTTTTATGCGCTGAGTTCTGAATTGTAACCCTCATTAAGCGTGATTGGGATTGATTTTAAGCCGAAGCACGTCATATATGGGCCGATGTTGAATGTGAACCACACCTAAATGTCAAGTTTTTTTCTGCATTTCATTTGAGATTTCTCAATTTCAGACTAACTCAATTTGAACCATGGAAAGATATAAAGGGTGATTTTTTAAGAGCTTGATAACTTTTTTTTTTTAAAAAACGCATAAAATTTGCAAAATCTCATCGGTTCTTTATTTGAAACGTTAGATTGGTCCATGACATTTACTTTTTGAAGATAATTTCATTTAAATGTTGACCGCGGCTGCGTCTTAGGTGGTCCATCCGCTTAGTCCAATTTTGGCATTTCCACGTTTTTGAGTAACAGAGACCCAATTGGTGCGAACGGCGACGAATCGAAAATTGGTGGTCATCATTAACACTGGCCGATACAGCTGCGATATTTTCTTCAGTTCGCACTCTACGTAAGCGTGTTGGTGGTTTAATGTCCAACAATGTAAATTTGGTGCGAAATTTAGTCACAATAGCCCGAATAGCCGCTTCAGTGGGTCGATTAAACTGACCATAAAATGGAAGCGCGCAATGAACTTTCTTAACAGAGCACGCATTTTGATAATAAAATTCAATAATTTGCAAGCGTTGTTCGTTTGTAAGACGATTCATGATGAAATGTCAAAGCATACTGAGCATCTTTCTCTTTGACACCATGTCTGAAATCCCACGTGATCTGTCAAATACTAATGCATGAAAATCCTAACCTCAAAAAAATCACTCTTTACAATCGAGCAACGCGTTGAAGTTATTCAGGGTTATTATGAAAATGGGCGTTCAAATCAAAATGCATATCGTGCACTTCGTGATTTTTTTCGGTCAATTTAATCACACATTGTCACCTCAGTTGATTCGCCAATAAGCAGAATTGCCGCATTTGGGCGAATGATAATCCAAGAGTGATTGTCGAAAAACCAATGCATCCACAAAAAGAGTGACTGTTTGGTTCTGGCGGCATCACCGGGCCGTATTTTTTTCAAAATGAGACAAGTCAGTTACTGTGGATGGTCTTCGCTATCGTGAGATGATAACTAACATTTTATGGCCCGAATTGACAGATATGGATGTTAACGATATGTGGTTTCAACAGGACGGTGCCACTTGCCGCACATCTAAGGAAACAATGGCTCTTTGCGCGACAACTTCAATGGTCGTGTTATCATGTGATTTGACACCGTTGGACTTCTTTCTTTGGGGTTATTTGAAAGAAAAGGTGTACGTTGATAAGCTAGCAACAATTCCAAAGCTTAAGAATTCGACACATAAACGGCATAGAACCTCAATTATGCCTCAGCGTCATCGAGAATTTGGACCATCGGCAGGTGTGCAGCCGAGGTCGCGGCGGCCATTTGAACCATACCAATATTATCATAATAAAAAGAAATGACAATAATTTCCTAAATAATTTGTGGTTTATTCAAAACCAAAATGGGCCCTTAAAATTTAACCACCCTTTATCTATAGACATACCACCTTTTCTCCGTATACCCAAAATATGTGCTCTCCACTGGGAAGAGGACATATTTTTGTCAAAATAATTCAGTAATTCTAGAAATTGTTTCCGAAGTAATGTATGCTCTTTGCATAACAATACAAATCAGAGGACAATTGCAATTGCAGCGGTTAAGTCATTGTTTTGTGATTTAGTCATTACAAAATTATACTAGACGCACGTAGGCAGTTTCCAATTTCATAATTCTGTTGGTCTGTCCCATACTGCCTTGGAATAATTATCTTGGGAACATACAACGAAACTTAGGCATCCATAAAGTAATGAATAAATCAAAATCATTTCAATTTCGACATTAAGTACTCATGAATGAAATGAAAATATATACCCTATATGAATGATAATTGATTTTTAATATGAAACTATCATCAGTTTTATCCAACCAGGACTGTGTACATTAGGGCGGGTATGTCAGATATGACACATTCAATAGCGATACGATGAGTATCACTGCGATATTTATGTCAAATGAAAGATATCAATCTCCTCCTTTGAATTACATTTCCAATTATTTTGTCTTATACATACTTGACTAGCAAACGTAACTTAAAAATATGTTTAATTACCTATTTTATGGGAAACATTGGATTTTCCTTGTTTTTTACGTAGCGTCATATGCACATTGTAGCAAATTTGAAGATTTATTTTCTTTTTAGATATTAATACTGACAAATGCTTCCAACTTCATTTGGTCGTTCCATAGGAAGCAGGGACATTTGCATACCCTCACTCTACAGAGTAAAAGGGTATATATCATTTGGGACAGAAAAAAGTGTAACGCATTGTAGGAGTGCCTTAAGACCCTACGTATGTTTGGACCAAATCCGTTTCACGACTTTTTAAGATGTTTGAACCATGTCCGTCCGTCCGTCTGGCTGGTGTATACGACAACTCTCGAAAGGAGTTAAGGAATCAATTCAAACTTTGCCCAAGGTAATATTTTTCCCAAACTTAGTTTAAGTTCGAAGATGGGCGAAATTCTAGTACCTCCCATACAAATCGCTCTAAACTACGTAAAATTAAAGCTTTTATAACTTCTATACAGATGATTTGGTCTGAAATTTGGTATTGCAATGCTTTTATAGAAGATATATTTGCGTGGAATATGGGCGATATTGCCACACCCCTTCTGGTACCTCCCATACAAAGTTTTATTGGTTACATTAAAACCGACATAACATGATGAAGATCCGATGTAAGATGTGGTTTCTAGAGCTGTAATAGAGAAGAGTGGGGCCCCATTTGGGTTATACCAAAGTATGGACATATGGGCATCTCCCAAACAAGTATGGAAAGGCTAAAGACGGGCGGAGCCGACTATATGAAACACCCCACGTTATATCTCACTACAATTCAATTCGGTTAAAAAGTGAAATCGGGAATGATTTTTGAATCCTGTAAATGTAAGTGTTTGACAAAAAATATTAAATCGGAAAGGACATTTGTATGGGGGTATATTGAAACCTGGAACGATGTGACCCGCTTTCACCATGTATGTTTATTGGTGAAATATAATATGTATAGGGAGCAACATTTGTATTGGGGCTATATCTAAATCTGAAACGATCTTATCCACTTTCAACATACGTGTTTTTAGTTGGATTATAATAAGATGTTGTGCCAATTTTAAAGAAAATCGGGTACAATATGTGGATTTTGATCGGAAAAAGTGAAATCGGGAGCGACATTTGTATGGGGGCTATATATAAATCTGAACCGATATTACCCACTTTCAACATAGGTGTTTTTAGTTAGATTATAAGATGTTGTGCCAATTTTAAAGAAAATCTGTTACAATATGTGGTTTCTGAGCGGAAAAAGTCAAATCGGGTGCGACATTTTATGGGGGCTATATCTAAATCTGAACCGATCTTTCCCCATTTTCAGCATAGGTGTTTCTGGTTCAATTATAAAATGTTGTACCAATTTTAAAGAAAATCGGGAACAATGTGTGGTTTCTGAGAGGAAAAAGTCAAATCGGGAGCGACATTTTATGGGGGCTATATCTAAATCTGAACCGATCTTTCCCCATTTTCAACATAGGTGTTTCTAGTTCAATTATAAAATGTTGTGCCAATTTTAAAGAAAATCGGGTACAATATGTGGTTTCTGAGCGGAAAAAGTCAAATCGGGAGCGACATTTGCATGGGGGCTATATCTAAATCTGAACCGATTGCTTCCACTACCTCCTCAATACCGATAGTCCTTGGCCAGAAAAAATGACTTCTGCCAAGTTTCATGACAATCGGACAACAATTGCGACCTGTAGAGTGCGAACAACCTTAGATGGACAGCAGACGGACGGACGGGCGGACGGACAGACAGACATCGTTAAATCGACTCAGCTGGTGATTCTAAGCCGATCCGTATACTTAAAGGTTGGTCTAGCTCGATTATTTCTTGGTGTTACAAACATTTGGCGCGAAACTAACTTATAATACCCTAGTCCACAAAATGGTGTAGGGTATAAAAATTGAAAATTTCAATCTGAAACGATATCAGTTGTATGTCTTTTCCCCAACCCACTCTAATACACAGTTTTTCGAATAGATGCGATTGCATTAAAGTGCAGATTTAGTTTCAACTAAAACAAAACAAAGACTTGTCATAAAAACATTTATCATTTTTAAAAATAACAACAATAATGAAGAAAACAACAGCAACAAAATATCCAATAACAATAAATACCACATGTTTACATAACAATTTACATGTGTTATTTGGTGGATGTGCAACATACTCGTACATATGTAGCTCTCACAGTCGGTATCCATCCGTACATAGATACAGACCACATATTGTATGCGCGACGGCGTATTTATATATGGATATATGTACCTATATATGTTTGTAAGTTGCATATATGCAGCTCTCAGTATATTTCGCATCCGTAAAATAGCCCTTAAAAACTCATTCCAATACTATTTATCAAAAGACCAACGAACCAACCAACAGACCAGATCGACCGCTTGCCACACAAAAGAAGCCAAAAACAGCGCCACATCGGACCCATTCAAAATAAACACAGTCCGAAAATAGTTGTTTCGTCCACAAAAATGATGGAAATATTTTTTAATAATTTGTTTTTCTCACACTGTGTTGACGGAACAAAAGGAAGTGTTGTGTTGATGCATATGTACTGGTACATAGGAAACGGTGCACAGTGGCAGCAGACAAATAACGAAAATAAGTAAATATTGCTAAGATCAGCATTAGAGTTCTTTAAGAGTGAAACCTTACCAAACGGAAGCGAACTAAAGCCGAGCTTTTTGTTGTTGCTTTAGCTAGGATAAATAGTTCCTTAATTTTAAAATAAAAAAACAACTTTTCAATTCCTGGCATCCAGAACTCCAAAAATTCTAATTCAGAAGTACATTATTCATTACGTTTGTTCCTAGGTGAACTATAAGCTGTGGTACACATTTTATCAAATAACGGGATAAGGGATAAATGTATGGGAAAACTTTTAAGGAAAGGCTAAAGTCGGGCGGAGCCGACTATATGACACTCCACTTTCAATCCGAATACAATTGCATTCGGTTGAAAATTGAAAACGGGAAGAATTTTTGTATATTTCCTAATCATAGGCTGATATGACTTGACCCAATTTGTCAAATCGAGAAGAATATTTGTATCGGGGCTATATCCAAGCATGGAATGTGACCCACTTACACAATATGTTATTCGAGTTCAAGTATAACGTGTTATGTTCAGTTTGAAGAAATTCTCTGAAAATAAGTGGTTTCTGGGTCGGAAAAGTCAATCCGGGAGCGAAATTTGTATGAGAGCTATATAAATCTGAACCGATCTGACCTATTTTCACCATAGGTGTTCTTAGTTTTAATATAAGATGTTTTGCCAAATCTGAAGTCAATCTGATACAATATGTGGTTTCTAGAGTGGAAAAAGTCAAATCGAGAGTGACATTTGTGTGGTAGCTATATCTAAATCTGAACCGATCTTACCCACTTTCACCATAGGTTTTTGTACTTGAATCTGAACCGATCTGACCTATTTTCACCACAGGTGTTCTTAGTTTTAATATAAGATGTTTTGCCAAATCTGAAGACAATCTGATACAATATGTGGTTTCTAGAGTGGAAAAAGTCATATCGAGAGTGACATTTGTGTGGTAGCTATATCTAAATCTGAACCGATCTTACCCACTTTCACCATAGGTTTTTGTACTTGAATTATAAGCTGTTGTGTCAAATTTAGAGAAAATTAAGTACAATATGTGGTCTCTAAAGCGGCAAAAGTCAAATCGGGAGCGACATTAGTATTGAGGCTATATCTAAATCTGAACCGATCTTACCGAATTTCTGTATAGGTGTTTCTAGTTGGATTATAAGATGCTGTTTCAGATTTAAAGAAAATCGGGTACAATATGTCGTTTCTAGAGCGGAAAATGTCAAATCGGGAGCGACATTTGTATGGGGGCTATATCTAAATCTGAACCGATCTTACCGAATTTCTGTATAGGTGTTTCTAGTTGGATTATAAGATGTTGGGCCAAATTTACAGAAAATCGAGTACAGTATGGGGTTTCTAGAGCGGAAAATGTCAAATCGGGAGCGAGATTTGTTTGGGGGCTATATCTAAATCTGACCCGATCTTACCGAATTTCTGTATAGGTGTTTCTAGTTGGATTATAAGATGTTGTGCCAAATTTAAAGAAAATCGAGTACAACATGGGGCTTCTAGAGCGGAAAATGTCAAATCGGGAGAGACATTTGTGTGGGGGCTATATCTAAATCTGAACCGATATTACCTAATTTCTGCATATGTGTTTCTAGTTGGATTATAAGATGTAGTGCCAAATTTAAAGAAAATAGAGTACAATATGGGGTTTCTCATTTTCATTTAATTTATTAAGTCTATGGAAATAACTCCTAACAGACCAGCAATGTATTACAATTCAATAATAATATTATTCTAATAACAATAATAAACTTAATTAATTATATTATTTAACAATTTTTTTACAAATAAGACTAGAAGAAGTAAAATCTACAAATTCACAAATAGAATTATAAAGTTTCATCGATCTAAGGATTAAGGATTCTAGAGCGGAAATGTCAAATCGGGAGCGAGATCTAAATCTAAACCGATCTGCCTCTAATTAAATAGCGTTCGTCCTTGATCCACAAAACTTATTTGTGCCAATTTTTGTAAAGGTCGGACTATAATTGCGACCTGTAATTTGATTACAACAATAGATGGACAGACGGACAGACAGACAGACAGATGGACAGGCGGACATTGCTGAATCGGATCAGAAAGTGATTCTAAGTCGATCGGTATACTTAACAATGGGTCTATCTCGATTCCTTTTGGGCTTTACAAACAAATGCACAAAGACATAATACTCTCGTGGAGTGTATAATAATGGCTCCATCTATTGAGTTTTATAAGTAACATGAATTCATTTGGATTCATTTCTATGTAAAATGTAAGAGAAACATATATCCAAAAGATTAAGGATCTTGGTGTTCCACAAATTCCACTGACCCACATACTCAATTTTTACAAATGAATTACTTATGAAAAGATATTTAAAAGAAAAATATTTCATTTACCGAACATTTTCTTTTAATTGAAAAATATTTCACTTAAACTTTTTATTGAAAACGTCAGATAAATGAAACAGAACACCTTACCTTATAATTCTACTAGAAACATCTGTGTTGCTAATGTATTAAATCGGTTCAGATTTAGATATAACCCCCACACAAATTTCGCTCCCGATTTGACTTTTTCCGCTCTAGAAACCACATATTGTATCAGATTGTCTTCAGATTTGGCAAAATATCTTATATTTCCACTAGAAACAACCATTGTGAGTATAGGTCAGATCGCTTCAGATTTATATATAGCTCCCATACAAATTGCGCTACCGATTTGACATTTTCCGCTCTAGAAACCATATATTGTATCAGATTGTCTTCAGATTTGGCAAAACATCTTATATTTACACTAGGACCACCTATGATGAAAATAAGTCAGATCAGTTCATATTTACATATAGCTCCCATACAAATTTCGCCCCAAAAAATTCCCATACAAATTTCGGATAGACTTTTTCCGCACCAGAAAGCACGAATTTTCACAAAATGAGCTTAACACGTTATCTTTGAACTAGATGAACTTATTGTGAAAGTTAGTCACTATATTTCATGTTTGGATATAGCACCGATATAAATATTTCCGATTTGACAAATTGGACCAGGTAATATTAGCCTATGATTAGGAAACATACAAAAATTCTTCTCGTTTTCACTTTTTTACCGAGCTGAATTGTTTTCGGATAGAAAGTGGAGTGTATCATATAGTCGACCCCGCCCGACTTTAGCCTTTCCTTACATGTTAATTATACTGTAGCCAAATTTTCCCAGATTTATTGATTTAATGATATATAATGCATATTTTTCATCGAATACTTATAACAATTTCAACATCATGTTATATTTCAAGCAGGAACAGCTACCGTTGATGAGAATTATATGGGTCATACAAATGCGTCCCCAATTTTGATAAAATTTTACAGATCTAATTGTAAGGAACCGTGAAAGTGGACCAATTCGATGCACTTCCTCATATAGCCATCATTCAAAAGTCCTATTAGCGACCTAGCATCTTAATATTATATCGCTAATTAGTCAAATTTAATAAACCATGTTATATTTGACTTAGACCATATATGTCCTTGTTTTCTAGGACTATCCACATACAAAACCAGATTACGAAAACCTACAGTAAAAGTGGAACAGACCAGTTTGTATTTTTATGTATCCACATTTCGTTGGAACGAACACCCCAAAATGGTTTTTCAATAAATGCCGCCCACATTCACTTGGCATGGAACCACTGTGATACTGACGATTCTTCCGATACCAATACCGCTGATGTGGGCTGCTGATTGCTGTGACTACGGACGAGTGTGATAACCATATGCAAACACATTTCCTTCAATAATAAATAAACAAACATTCTCGCAGTGAAAAATATGACAAACAAATTAATAAAATGCTTCATTGGCGAAAAACGCGGCAATCGATACAAACACCCAACACATTTCTCCCCAATTGCATTGGGACACACACACGCACACACATCAATAATGACGGCAGAAGAGTTGCCGGTGCATGCCTGCCTCATGGATACATGTTCATAGGTATGCCGGCATGTGTGCATGTGTATACCCTACATGGTCTTTGATATGCTTGACTTCAGACAAGTGGAAATGTAATAAATCTTCAAGGGTAAAGAGGTGCGTTTGTGTGTCAGTTTTTGGGAACCTAATAATTTGGAAACAGTCAATGAATGTGACAAAGAATAAGTGATGTTGTATTCTTAATAGGCATAAAGATTAAAGAGTCTACTTCAATTTTATGAAACACTGGCCTAATTATAAAATACTTGTTGTGACAAAGTAGTTTCACCGCCCATTACAGGTTTTTTACAGCCGCCGAATTTTTCTGAAAAAATTTTAGTCGATAGAAAATTAATTATATGTAGATATGAAAAATGGGTCTTACTAAATTTGTGGATGGGGATATACCAGTTTGCCATTCCGTTTATAAGAACTTGAAATATCGACCAGAGTTCCTATATCCGAGATTAATTATAGCATGATGTGGATTCTGCAGCGGTAATAGGCTAAATCGAAGGGATATTTGTACAGGTGCTATATCTAAACCGATTTTTTCCCTCCAAGAAAAATGAAGTCCCGCCAATTTAAACGGTGATCGGTGGTGCGAAAGTAACTTTACTCTATTCCACGAAATGGAATCTGTGAAATGTACTCCGTGGTATCCGGCATATAAGATTCGGTTCAGGCGAAATTATACTATTTCATATTATTTTTTTTTTTTTCAATCTCAACTTGATTTGTATTGAGATAGTTGAGTTTTGATATTAATTATTTCGCTAAATTAATAAAATTGGATTTCAATTTTATTCACGAATACTTGTTTGTATTATCTTAAAATCCTTTGGCGCTTTTTGCTACTTTTGAGTGCCGTAGGGCAATCGAATGGGAATCATGCTGCTTTGTTTGATTCGTATTTTTTTTTTCATTTCTTAACATCTATAAAATGCAGTGATTTTAAGTCAAATATTTTTGTTGGTAAAAATGCATTCCCAAAACAAAGCAGGGCATTGTTTATTTTTATCAAACTATAAAAAATCCATTTATATATGAACATACATACACACGTACACGTTTGTATTAATAAAGTAAACATGTGCTTGTGTGTACACTGGACTGATTGGTTGTGAAGGGTGACGGCCTGAGCAGTGAGCGAACCAACATTTTGTGTTCCCTTATGAATGGAGTTTTTTATTCAAAATTTTTGATAAAACAAAATTAGTTCCAGGCAATTGAGCGGCAAATGGGCTGTTAAAAATAATATTTCGGACACACAGTCGTGCACTGATACGTCCTGATCGTTTTTGTTCTTCTGCTTTTATTTGTAAACAAATTGAGTTGTTTGGAATTTTTTTTAGTTTTTATGTTAAATATTTTAGTAAGACAAATAATACAATGTGTTAATAAATAATAATAACAATAATGAAAATAAGTAATAAATATAAAGTAAATTCTTAGAGAGCGAAGTGAACATGCATATGAGCAATTCCACATTGAACGTTACATTCCAAGATATGTTGACATATTTTGTATTTGTGATATTCTAAAGAGAATATATTAAATTAAATAAGCCATAGCCTCTTATGGCAACATTAGTTTAACACGATTTTTGTGTGTATTAAAGTGCATAGATTGATATTCAGTCACACAAACTTTGAATCTTCTTTTAGTTTTTCACAATTAATTATTCTTTCGCCTTGTACAAAGTATGGAAATGGGAACGCACCAGAGTGGTTCCATTTTTGATGCATTGCCACTATGTGGATCCCATGTAGAGTCCGAACTCACCAATTTTGCTTGTTGACTAGGGTGCATTTTTTGCAACTTTGCAATCGGCTCTAGCAATAGACAATGTAAATACCTTGAAAAACTATCTTTATTTTTTCTGAAGTAAAAAGATATTGGTTTGAAAAATATTAATTATACACTCCACGAGAGTATTATTTCTTTGTGCATTTGTTTGTAACACCCTAAAGGAAATGCATTAGACCCATCGTTTATTATAGAGATTATATTATATATATTATACAGATCGGCTGAGTCGATTTGGCAATGTCCGTCTATTGTTGTAATCAAATTACAGGTCGAAATTATAGTCCGATCTTAACAAAAAATGGCACAAGTAAGTTTTGCGGATCAAGGACAAACGCTATTTAATTTGATTAGATCGGTTTAGATTTAATGTCGCTCCCGCTTTGACTTTTGCCACTCTAGAAACCACATATTCTACCCGATTTTCTTCAAATTTTTCATAACACCTTATAATCTAACTAGAAACACGTGTGGCGAAAGCGGGTTAGATCGGTTCATATTTAGATATAGCCCCCATACAAATGTCGCTCCCGATTTGACTTTACATTTATATCTAAATCTTAACCGATCTTACCCACTTAGGTGTTTTTAGTTGGATTATAAGATGTTGTGCCAATTTTAAGGAAAATAGGGTATAATATGTGGTTTCTAAAGCGGAAAAAGTGAAATCGGGAGCGACATTTGTATGGGGGCTATATCTAAATATGAACCGATCTTACCCGCTTTCTGCATAGGTGTTTATAGATGGATAATAGTTTTGCCAAATTTAAAGAATATCGGATTCAATATGTGGTTTCTAGAGCGGAAAATGTCAAATCGGGAGCGACTTTTGTATGGGAGCTATAACTAAATCTTAACCGATGTGGTTCAAATTAAATAGCGTTCGACCTTGATCCACAAAACTTAGTTGTGCCAATTTTTGATAAGATCGGACTATAATTGCGACCTGTAATTTGATTACAACAATAGATGGACAGACACAGACAGACGGACATTGCTAAATCGATTCAAAAAGTGATTCTAAGTCGATCGGTATAATTGACAATGGGTCTGTCTATCTCGCTTCTTTTTGGGTGTTACAAACAAATGCACAACGAGTTTATGACTCATCTTCAAAGAAAATTAAATTGCATTGTGGTCCACTTTTCTGTAGATATTCCTAACTGAAATATAACGTCATGTGGAAAAAATTCTAAAATTGGAAAAATATGTGGACGAGGACTAATTTGTATGACAACTAGAGCGATAGTAGTGTATGTGGGTTAACCATAATATGAACCCATTTATTTGACATCACTTGACTTGTTGAAAATTTTGATCAGCTGCTGACGTAAATTGTGGGTTCTAGAGCGAAATAGTAAAAATTTTAAGGGCGCTATAGTGAAAAGTGGACCCATACAGATCACTTTCAATTTAGGCACTCTTAGGTGAAATATAACAATATATGCAAAATTTTATCAAGTTTCGATATAAGACGTGAGTTCTAGAGTGGTAATAATGTAATCTGTACATATAACAAATAATTGATCAAGATCTGATGTAAAATTTGAATTTTAGAGCAGTAATCGTGTAACAGATATAACATGATCCTGAAAATTTTATCAAATTCCAATCTAAAATGTGTATACTTGAACAGTAATATGGTAATATATATAATTTGAGGGATAATTGTATGGAGGATGTTTCACGCCCATTTCTTTTCAAACGTCCTAATGTCTTAATTAGTTGCTATACATGAATATGTATATTGCCAATTTTTGGATTTCAAGTCGATTTCAACTTTGTCATTATATTGATATTCCTTCGTTAAGTTCTTTGCTACAGCTCTTACTTTAATCTGTCCTTGGAACATTAATGGCATACAATTACCTGCATATCTGCTATGTCTATTTGCCTTAATAGAATTTAACTAATCAAAACTTTTTATATCCTTTCGTTTTAGCTCTCATCGATTCCAGAATAAGCGAATAAACAACAAAACGAGTGACCTCAATGACAAGAATTAGCCAAAATACGCAGAAAACAACAGCAACCTAACCTAATGCCAATAAAAATGTCCAACAACTGTCGAACTGGGGAACGGTGAGCGGAGAGCGGTCCGAAAAAAAATACACAACAAATTACACAAATAGTAGAAGTAAATCAAAAAGCGAAATAAAAACACCAGCAGTAAATTGCAGATAAATACCGAACGTCGAAAGCAAAAAAAAAATATCCATATAAATGTATAAGTAAACAACTAAAAACACATAAAAATTAGTAATAAAATCACAGGGAAATCAGCAAAACACACTGAACCAAATAAACACACACAAACATGCACACAACCCTGAAGGCAACAGGAAAGAAAACCGGGCAGCCAACCAATCAATGTTCATACGTCAGCGGGAAACAGCAACAATACACATCATTAGAGCAGAAATTCAAATAAAAGCCGACTAGAAATATTGCCTTAAACATTACGCGAGCAACATGTTGATAAGCCCGCTTTCCAGTACACATTTCTAACATCACAATCAACAATGTTGACGGCGCTCAACATTCCAATAAGAAAATTCCTGTAGGTGTAGCTGTGCCAGTGTGCGTGTGTGTGGGGATAACTCGCGGCGGCGAGAACCGACTAACGGGAAAATGGAATGAAATGAGCAAAACAAACAACAACACAGCCATACACTAGGCATGAAATAGAACAAAAATGTGTCTCGTGCCACCGCTTCGCTTGTGTGAGGGGGGACTCTTGTTTCGTATCGTGCCAGTGATTAGTTGTATATGTCACGGTTCCGGGATGAGTACATAAAGCGGAAGTGTGAATGAAGAACAACAACAACAAAACCCCCAAAACAAAAAAGCGTAAAAATACTAAAACAAAGTTGAAGTGCGTTTTACAAAACAAAAAATAAAAAAAGAACCGCAAAATAATCCACAACAACAGTATCAACAGGATTGGGGGAAAACTTACAAAAAGTTTAAAAATTCGATAAAAAAAATTAGAAAAATAGAAAGAATACCCGAAAAAATACGTCGATGAAAATATAATCAAAAGTGTATGTATGATTAGCAATTTATGAGAGCACTTCTCAAAGTGAGATGAAACTAATGAATGAAAACGAAACAAATTGAAAGTTATCTGTTGTAAAGTTTTGGGAAAACAAAATAATTTCTTAAAATTCAAACACCATGTCATGTCCCCAGGGAGCTTTAAAAATGTTGCTTATACAAAACAATAGGTGTGTTTTATTACCACTAGTGTTTTTTCCGACTAACAGTATTTGTTTTAGAAAATGATTGCAGAAACGAAGCAATATGTTTAGTTATGCTACAATTTTCAAGGGAAAAGTTAGAAAACATTTTTAAAATTCCTGAAGTCACATTCACTCTAAATTTGCATGTTGAAACCCAGTGTATTTCCTTGGATTTTATTTTGTCTCAAGATTTGTGTAATCTACATTTATATAAGAGAGTTGTGTTACTAACTGTCTGACTGACTTATCATTGACCAGCCAAAGCAAACGGCTGAAGCCAGGGTCTTGAAATTTTCAGGGTAGTTCCCAAATATGACGTCGACGGGTAGACGGGTTTTACGAAATTCGTACTTGTAGGGGGTAAAATGGGATAAAGAGGGATAAACATCGAACATTCGTCCTGACTAAACGGCAGTAGCTAGAAACATGAAATTCTGTGTGTTCTTTGCAATGACCATGCAGACGAGCTAGAAATAGGGATTTTTGAAAAATTTCACTTTTAAGGGAGGAAATAGGCAAAAAGGGATAAAAATGGTACCATCTTAATTATTATAGCTAGAATCATAAAATTTGGCACGTAAATTCCTCTCACCAGGTATAAGCGCAATATAAATGCATTTTTGCCCTTTTAAGGGGTGAACGAAAACATAAATGTTGCAATCGTGCAATTTAATACGTAAATTCCTCTGACCATGCAGAAGCGCAGTAAAATTGGATTTTTCGAAATTTGTAACTTTAAGGGGTGCGCATGACAAAAAAGGATAAAAGTGGTGTACAACCCGTTAATTACGTAAACACGAAACATAAACGGATATTACAAAACTTGTACTTATAAGGAGGAAGCAGGGCGACAAGGGATAAACGTGGTACCAAATAAAGTACATGTTTTTGGGGGAAGCAAAAACACATGTTACCTGAGTGTTTTTCAAAAATGTGTATTTTTTGGGAAAGAGGTGCAAAAAGTTATAAAGTCGTCGGCTGCATCTAGAAACATGAGATCGAGGATGTAAAAGGTTCTGTGGTTGTAATTTTTTGTTCAAAACCGGGTAGAAAATTATAATTATACATGGGAAGGGAGTTGAGCTGAAATAATGCGCATCGACAAGCACATTCCTTTGACTGTATATGAGTGTTATCTAACAGGATGTTTCCAAATTACTACATTAGATGTACCTATTATATCCAAAAAAAGGAAATCAAATAAATACTGCCCAAAAATAGATTCGGATAAAACTAATAACAAATAACTGGCATAGTAATAGTAGAAATAATATTAAAACAAATCGCGTAGAACAATTTTGATCCAAAACATAATCTCGCAATACCCAATTTGGTGAATTGTTGTCATTAGTTTAGTGATATTTAGCAAGCTTATCAACAATTTATAATTGTTGATTATGTGATTAAAAATATTAAAAATATTCCACAGAATGTGCACTAAGAGTATTCCACTATATTTGGTATAATAATGTCCCCGTAACAAGCTTCACATAAAGCAAATTTTGAAACCAATTTAGCTTAATAGATATCCAAACATTTTTTTGCAAAAAATATTTTAATATTTTTTCTATACTACATCAGCGAAATAAACAGTTCTTGAGAGTTGTAGCGAAATAAATCAAAGTCATCAATATTTGATGCTACTCTGTAAAATAAGCTGTCAATGTGTTGAAATGATTTAATTTTAAAAAGATGTCTAATATCATAGAAGTTCAAGACGATGGATACAAAGTTATATTAAAATTAATACTTTTTTGGTTGAGTGGGGATCTACCGGGGATTTTTCTCCGCTTATTTGGGGATATGGAAAAAATATATGTGGCAACTTTTGATGTTTTTAGATCAAAGCGGCAATAAACGAATGTAATTTTTTTTTAACCATTAATATTAGGTCTGCTTTTCTTTAAACCGGGATAACAAGTTATTATACTTTTTCTTCAAAATATTTTTCACAGTGCTGACAACTACGATATACATAGATGCTAATATTAAAGCAAATTTGCAAAATATACCTACTCGATGAAAATTCAATATTAAATTGCGAATTTAAAATTATTTTTATATTGTTCTTGGCGTCAGAATGATCAATTATTTTTTTCCATTGTTATCGCACCTTAGTTATACCGGCTTTAAGAGCAACTCTATATAATTTTGCTGTTATTAGTTAGCTCTTTATTGCAACCAGAAGCTCTTTTGAAAATTCTAAAATTTTGTCAATTCCTCGCACAAATGCAGCTAAACGGGAAACCGGATTATGGCAAATAAACGCCTATTATATGTAATAGTGAGTGTATGTGTGATCATAGGTATGCAACACGTACACTAAAGTGCAGCAGGATAGCAGTACATTTAATTAAACTGACAATAAATATCACACCATTTTAACAGAAATGACAGAAATGAAACTTTTTCGAAACGACATTTTTATTTCTATGAAAATCTGAATTATGGTTCGATTTTCCACAAAAATGTTCGGATTTCGCTGTAATACACCAGAATGAAGAAAAACCCGTTATTTATAAGTCAGGTTTCGGCGTTTGAAAAACAACTGGAGTTCGACAAATATAATATTGACAGAAGATCAGAAGGCAGCACAGATCTTTTATAATAATTATTATAATAAATTGTAAAAATAACTTTTTACAATAATTATAATAATAAATTATAAAATTATATTTATAATTTATAATATTTCTATACACAAATTGTAATTTTTTTATAATATTGCCAAATAGCGTAAGTCGTTTTATATCTATACTAGCAAATATCCGCTACTTCGTATGCGGTGTAAGGATATACTCTTCAGGGTAAATCGCTTGTAAACGCTCAAAACTTAAAAAAAAATACTTTATTTTGCGCAACTACGTATTCAGAGGTATATTCATAAATTGTCGATTCCAGATCCTACATTGCCGATGGAATTTAGACACCGAATTAATGTTAGTCCCCTTTGTACAAATCATCATAATCAATTTATACGTAGTCAATAGTTTAATTTAAGTAGGCACGAACATTGAAACAATTTTCTTAAAAAAAATCATATAAAGTAGAAAAATATTAGTCCGTCTCAACAGAGTAGGAGCGTATATGTCAGTTGGGATAGAACAAAGTGTAACGCATTAAATGAGTGACTTATGTCTAAAATCCCTTTCTCGTCCGTCTGTCTATCTGGCTGGCTGGTGTACAGGATAGCTCTCAAAGGGAGTTAGGAATTTATGCAAACTCTGAACATAGTATTACTATTCTCAGACTTAGTTTAAAATTGGAGATGGTTGAATTGACTATGGTACCCCCACAGATATAGTTCATTTTCCTAGTATTCGGAACCAGTTGTATTTTGATATTTGATGAAGTTTTTATAATCACTTTGAGCGTACGTAATATGGAGGATTTTGCCACGCCCCTTCTTGCACCTCCAACATTAATCGCCATTACGTAAAATTAAACCTTTTATAACATCTATACGGATGATCGGAATGATGTGAAATTTGATCTTTGCCAATGTTTTCATATATGTTATGCACACACCGGTTGAAATCAGCTGCAATTTTAGATCTAAAAAAAATTATAATCACTTTAAACCTACAAAATATGTATGCGTTTGTCACGCCCTTTGTAAAATTAAATCCTTTACATATACATAACTTCTATACCGGTGCATGACTTGAAATCTGAACTTATAAATAGAACAAACATTCTTTATATATTTTTTTACTTTTTTTTCGACGGGGCTATAATATTCGCACATAACTTAACGATTCTAGTGCAATATTTTGGTAGGTACTATTTGTATCTCTTTTTGTCTCCAATTTCCAAAAAAACATTTATTTTGCGCTTCATAGACGCGCGGAGAAATGTACACTCCGAATGTTTAATAATCTTTTCATATTCTAGCTGAAAACTTTGGTTGGTACCATCTATATACCAATTTCCCCAATTTGGTTTGTTTGATTTTTATCACTTTTCATACGCTTCCATCTTTAAAGTGCACACTTTGATACAGTACATTTGTATTCCACGTTAGAATAACTATGTATATATCTTATTCTATACATTGGTGGGTACCATTTTAATCGTCATTTTAATTTCAACTTAAAAGTATACATTTTGAAAAATCCATTAGAGGTCAGAATTTCACACCGATTCTTTGTTGTTGGTACCATTTGTATCCCTCTTTTCCTCATTATTCTTAAAAAAAATCCTTTATTTTGTGTTTCTATGCATGAGGGGCGTACAAATCGAATTTCATGATTGGTTATCACTTTTTACCCAATTTCACCCCCAAAAAGTATTTTAAAAAATGCGGTGGTACAATCGTTATCCATTTTGAGCCCTTAAAAGTAGAAATTTCGAAAAATTCCTTCATTTTGCGTCTGTAATCATTTTGAGGTACATATATACACGCTGAATTTCACGATTCCAGCTCCGTCTGTTTTATTGGTACCATTTTTATCCTTTTTTACCCATTTTCGTCCTCAAAAAGTACGAATTTTGCAAAAATATTTTCTTGGTCGCAGTCGTGCTACCGTTTGACGTGGGCTGTGGTACAATTTGTATCCCATTTAATCCCTTAAAAGTGCAAATTTCGAAAAATGTTTTCTTATCAGTGATCTGTGCTGTAAAACGAATATACATACCGAATTTCATAATTGTAGCGTCATCTGTGATGTTGGCACCTTTTTATCCCCCTTCCCCGTTTATCCTTTAAAAGTACAAATTTCATAAAGTTCATTCATATAGAGTTTTTAAGCATTTTGAGGGACGTACACACTGAATATTTTGATTTCAACTCCATCCGTTTGATTGGTACCATTTGTATCCCTTCACCCTCAAATAGTACAAATTTTAAAAAATATTTTATTGGGCGCGTTTAATCTGTAAGATGAATTTGCGCACCAAATTCTGCCCCTAGCCGTTTGGTCATTGCTGTGGTACCATTTTCATCCCTTTCGATCCTTTTACCCGTTAAAAGTACGAATTACGAAAAAATCCCTTCATACCTGAGAGAGAATGTACACACCAAATTTCATGCTTATAGCTTCAGCCGTATTGTTTGTACCATTTTGGACCCTTTTTAGGGTGCCTTCGTGCCGCAAGTGGAATACCCATACCAAATTTCAAGATTCTAGGCCTAACCGTTTGGTCATTGCTGTGGTACCATTTTTATCCCTTTCAACCCCATTTTACCCTTTAAAAGTACGAATTACGAAAAAAAATCCCTTCATATCTGATATCTACGCTGTACGAGAAATGTACACACCAAATTTCATGATTCAAGCTTCAGTCGTGTTGTTGGTACCATTTTCGTCCCTTTTTGACCCATTTAACCCCCCAAAAGTACGCATTTTTAAAATACCACTTTTTGGTATGCCTTCATGCCGCAAGAGGAATGTCCATACCAAATTTCAAGATTCTATACCCAGCCGTACAATGTACAGATCACGGTTGTTGTCCGATCACTACGAATCATGGCACAGATGACTTTCGCAAGTCGAGCTCATACGCTATTGAATTCGAAGAAAGCCGATTCAGATTTTCAATAGTCCCCATTCAAAGTCGCTTTTCACATTTTCGGCTCTAGAAACTCCATATTTTAACAGATATTGTTGACATTTTGTGGGATTTTGCACGCTACACTCACCTCACTACATTTCACCTAAGAGTACTTGTAGTAAGAGTTTTGATGTAGTATAACGAAAGTGGATCACATCGGTCTATTCATATGTTCCCTCCCATTTGACTTCTAGCAGCCTATAAACCACATATTTCATATTTTTAGTCACAAACTTAGCATAGTGTGTTATATTTTCAGTTTCAGTCATCCAGTTTTTACAAAAACATTGCAATTGGATTAGAAGAACATAGTCTTTCCACAATTGTTTATATGTATATTAAAATTAGGTTTTTCTGTCAAAATTTAAATAATGTTCTATAATATCAGAAAAATTACAAGTCACCTTTTCCGAATTTAACACCTTATTCAACCTTGCTTGAATGTTTAAAAAACCTCACCCTAATTTCCATGGGATGTATCAGATATAAGTTCAATTGACGTCGAACAACAAAGATGCAACATTGTGCTGCTATCAGACGACACCACTGTACCCATTCACCACTGCTATTTTAGTGTTAGCCACTGTACGGGTGCAGCGTACATGCGTTTTTCTGCACTCAATTAGTGTCAAGTAGTCATCCATCACATCACACATAACAGCAATTATTTTATTATGCAACTTGAAGGACAGCTAGTGAAATCATCAGACGTGGCGTTGATATTTTTGTTAAAAACTAAAAATAACTAAATTCAGTCGTGAGTCGACAAATAAACGAAAGTTCTTAAAACAAAACCAAAACGTGTTCTCCTCTGATTTTTAAAGGCAAGCACGTTGAAGGATACGAAAAGTGCACAACAATAACGAACGACAAAAATAAAATGCAAATAAAAGCAAATAACCAGAGTCTAATATCGGAGGCATCGCCAACACCATCATCACCAGCAGCACCACAAGCCACCAGCGCATCATCATCATCAGCATCGTCATCGTTATTATGTTTGGACAATAATCATGTACGAAAACAAATAAAGTGCAACATGTTGTTAGAGCTTAACACTATCAAAACTAACAGCAATCCTCCGAACAAGAACAACAACATCAACGAGTACACAGACATTGCATGTAACCATAGCTGCTGTGGGTGTATGTCAGACCCCAGCTGCTCTTACTCCGCCTGCTCCATTTCAACAGCGGCGGCGTGTTGTCATTCAAGTTGTTGTCTAATGTCGCCGTCGTCACCAGCGTCCACTGAGGACAACTCTAATTATATGCAGTGTGCGAATAATAGGAGTACATTCAACATGTTCACAACAACATTTCCCAACAGCTGCAACAATAACGATTATAATGTCAGCAACAGAGACTGTAATAGCAGCGGCAGCAACAGTGTCGCAGCCAGCAACAGTTTTCAATGGACTATCTCCGGTATCAGCAGCAGTTTAAATGGCCTCATCAAGTTTGCCATCGTTTTGCTATTCTTGGCAATGTGTGGTAAGTGTTAATTACTTTTTTAATAGAATATGTTTGAAATTTATACAAAAGCGAAAAAGTTGCAAGTTTTTAAGAACAACACAAAAATGTGTGTGTGTGTGTGTCGTGCATCCTTTGGTTGAAGGAAAGCAAAGGAGGCTAAGTTGCATACCTCGAACAAAAACCATTAGGAGACATCCATACAATACGAGTAATAGACCTATGCAAGAGTGAGTGTTGCATAGATAAACTTTTTAATTGTAATTTGTTAGTTCTTTTATATATATATATAAATATTTCTTTATAAACGTAATAATTTATTTGTAACCAAATAAAACTGTTCGCTATATAGGTTAACTCAAAAGAAAATGAAAATTAAATAAATTCTAACTATGGCCTCTTAAGATATTAACCATATTTAGTGCAGCTACACTGACCTTGGTTGTACTTTGCCTTCGTAATTTCTAGTGTTTCTGCTGCTCCAGATAGAAAAGGAATTACTATTGTAATCGATTACACTTTTTTAAAATCTAAACGTTTTGACATTTGAAATTAATTTTAATATTATGAAAATTATGAACATTTTTTGTTATGCAAATTGTTACTTGTTTACAATTGATAATTCAACTAAAACAAGTAAGGAAAAGCTAAAGTCAGTCGGGGCCGACTATATAATACCCTACACCACTCCCTGCGTATATACCTCACTTTTATTACTAAACCCAGGTGTTTAATGGGAGCAATTTTATGTAGTTCATATAAATTATACAGTTTACCATAAATTCATCTATTGTCATATTTAACGAATATGGTAAAAAATATGATAATTGTTCCACTTTTCCGGCTGATAAATACAAATTATACAGTAGTAATAGGATGAATCGGACCGACATTTGAAAGGAGGCCTATAACAACACTTGGGGCCTGGTCCAAAGCATATGCCTATATTTCTCTCTATTTCTATATTTCTCATTCACGGTAGGTATTCTTAGTTGAAATATATCATGATCCGATTTAAGACGTAGTTTCTAGAGCTGTATTAGAGTAGAATGGGGCCCCATTTGGGTTATTCCAAAGAATTGACGAATATATAATCTGCAAAATTTGAAAAAAGAATCCGATGTGAAATTTGCGTTCTTGGATGGTAAAAATTAAAATGGGGGCATTTGTAAGGGCTCTACATTAAAAAGTGGTTCCATATAGATCACTTTCAAAGTAGGTATTCATAGTTGAAATATGGCATGATATGCAAAATTATATCGAGATCTAATGCACGACGTGGGTTCTAGAGATGTAATAAAGCAGAATGGGGGCCCAATTTATATGGGGGTTATACCAAAATATGGACCCATATATTTGACTTTCATAATATGTCTTCTTAGATGAAATATAATGCAAAAAAAACAAAATTTGATAAACTTCCGATGTAAATTGTGGGTTCCAGAAGTGTAATAATTCAAATGGGGGCCATTTGTAAGGGCGATACATTAAAAAGTGGGTCCATATAGATCACTTTCAAAGTAGGTATTCTTAGAATGAAATATGAATATAATATAATCTGCAAAATTTAAAAAACTTCCGATGTAAAATGTAGGTCCTAGAGAGGTAATAATTCAAATGGGGGCCCACTTGTAAGGGTGCAACATAAAAAAGTGGGCCTTTATAGATCACTTTCAAAGTAGGTATTCTTTATTGAAATATAACATGATCTGCAAAATTTTATCAATATCCAATGTAAGATGTGGGTTCTAGAGCGATAATAGTTTAAACTGGGGGCCCATTTGTATGGGGGCTATTCCAAAATATTGACCTATATATCTGGCTTTCAAAATACGTGTTTCTAGTATAAATGTAATATAGTGTGGAAAATTTGATCAAGATCCGATGTAAAATGTGCATTTTAGAGCAGTAATATTGTAAATCGGATGTACATTTGTATGGGGGCTATATCAAAACTTGAACCCATGTGGTCCACTTTCCCGTGAGCTGTTTCTAGTTCAAATATAACACGATCCTGAAAATTTGGTCATGATCTCATGTAAAATGTGTATTCTAGAGCAGTAATAGTGTACATTATATGGATATTTATATGGAGGCTATATCTAAATCTGAACCGATTTTCTCCAAATTCAATACCAATCGTCCTTGGTCAAAAAAAGTAACTTCTGCCAAATTTCATGACAATCGGACCACAATTGCGACCTGTAGAGTGCGAACAAGCTTAGTGGACAGCAGACGGACAGATGGCCAGACAGACATCGTTAAATCGATTCAGCTGGTGATTCTAAGCCGATCCGTATACTTAAAGGTGGGTCTAGCTCGATTATTTCTTGGTGTTACAAACATTTGGCGCGAAACTAACTTACTAGTCCACGAAGTGGTGTAGGGTATAAAAATACAAGAAACACATCTTCAGAACTAGTAAAGGGTGATTAATCGTGAGGTTTGATTTATAGTGTGAACTTAAAATATTTATTATCGGTCAGAACCACTACGTCTGATGTGGTTCATTCGGCAGTTCCAATTTTGGGTGACTCGTTCGAGTATGGCGTCTGGAGAGCCCATTCACTGAAAATAACTCGCAAATTTAAGTCATCTGGCTTCAATTCTGGCACAAGTTTTATTTTTTACACTTTAAGGCCGAGATATTTACGTAAAATACGCAGTGTTGTCGAATACGACAAGCCAAGCTGCTGAGAACGACGACGAATCGATTTGCCATGGCCTTCTTTCTCACAAAACGCTGTTTAATTTGGATGTGATTCTATCCATATCTTGCCAAACGATACTGAACAAAAATCACAAAGCAGTTTGATATGAGTGATCAGTCAAAAAAACCTATTGAAAATCAAACCTCACGATCACCCGATATTTAAGCACATCAAAGTATAAGAATTTCGAAAATTCATTGTCTTGCGCGTCCAGCTTGGAATGTAGAAATTTTCAAGTTGTTTGATGCAAATTTTATATAAACATAATTGTATTTTATTAATATTTGTGATAATTCTGTAATATATAATATTATTTTATACGTTTAGCCATATAAGCAAAAACATATATACGGTTAAACAACATTTTTAACTACAGTAAGCAAAACGGGGATAAACGGGTTGTCAATTTACCAAAACTGCATATGGATAACAATTATAAGTTGGCCACATTTCTATCCATTTTGTTGTTGTCGAATTTGTTGTTGCTCTGCAGCTATCACCTTATATAAATACTTTTTATTATTATACATATATGCAACAAAATATCGGCCAAATGGCCTCCGCGACCTCGGTGGCACAACTCCATCCCATGGTCCAAATTTTCGATGACGCTGAGGCATAATTGAAGTTCTATGCCGTTAATGTGCCGAATTATCTCACCCTTTAGCTCTTGAATTGTTGCTGACTTACTGTACGTCTTTTCTTTCAAATAACCGCAAAGAAAGAAGTCCAACGGTGTCCAATCACATAAATTTGGCGGCCAATTGACATTGCCACCACGTGAGATATCACGGCCATTGAACTTGTAGCGCAAGAGAGCCATTGTTTCGTTAGCTGTGTGGCAAGCGGCACCGTCCTGTTGAAACCACATATCGCCCACATCCATATCTTCCAATTCGTGTCATAAAAGTCCGTTATCATCTCACGATAGCGAAGACCATTCACAGTAACTGCCTGAGCGGCCTCATTTTGGAAAAAAATACGGTCCGATGATGCCGTCAGCCCATAAACCGCACCAAGCAGTCACTCTTTGTGGGTGCATTGGTGTTTTCGACAATCACTCTTGGATTATCATTCGCCCAAATGTGGCAATTCTGCTTATTGAAGAATCCACTGAGGTGAAAATGTGCCTCATAACACGAATTTCCTGTACCAGAAAAACCGTGGGAAATAAACGTGTAAAATGCAAATCCCTACTCCTAATAAATAATATAGGGTCCGCCATCTAACGTTTTTTTTTTCAACTATTCAACCGTTAGACTATTATTTGTGGGGTGCCCTCAGCAGCCACTTGAATGAAATTATTTTCCATTATTAACAGGAAGGATTAACTTTCAAATAAAAAAGAAATTTGAGAAATTATTCATAAGTTTTTATACCCTACATCACTTCGTGGTCTAGGGTATTATAAGTTAGTTTCGCGCCAAATGTTTGTAACACCAAGAAATAATCGAGCTAGACCCACCTTTAAGTATACGGATCTGTCTCTCTGTCCGTCCGTCCGTCTGCTGTCCATCTAAGCTTGTTCGCACTCTACAGGTCGCAATTGTTGTCCGATTGTCATGAAACTTGGCAGAAGTTATTTTTTCTGGCCAAGGACCATCGGTATTGAATTTGGAGGAAATCGGTTCAGATTTAGATATAGCCCCCATACAAATGTCGCTCCCGATTTGATTTTTTCCGCCCTATAAAGCACATATAGTACCCGATTTTGTTCAAATTTGGCTTAACACCTTATAATCAAACTAGAAACACCTATGAAGAAATTTGGTAAGATCGGTTCAGATTTAGATATAGTCCCCATACAAATGTCGCTCCCTATTTCAGTTTTTTCCGCTTCAGAAACCACATATTGCACCCGATTTTCTTTAAAATTGGCACAACATCTTATAATCCAACTAGAAACACCTGTGCAGAAATTGGGTAAGATCGGTTCAGATTTAGATATAGTCCCCATACAAATGTCGCTCCCTATTTCAGTTTTTCCGCTTTAGAAACCACATATTGTACCCGATTTTCTTTAAAATTGGCACAACATCTTATAATCCAACTAGAAACACCTATGCGGAAATTGGGTAAGAAAGGTTCACATTTAGATATAGCCCCCATACAAATGTCGCTTCAGATTTGACATTTTCCGCTCTAGAAACCACATATTGTACCCGATTTTCTTTAAAATTGGCACAACATTTTATAATCGGACTAAAAAAGCCTGCGGTGAAAGTGGGTAAGATCGGTTCTGATTTAGATATAGCCCTCATACAAATGTTGCTCCCGAATGTTTAACCGATTTTGGCCAAACTTTATATATTATATTTCACAAATAAACATACATGGTGAAAGCGGGTCACATAGTTCCAGGTTTTAATATACGCCCATACAAATGTCCTCTCCAATTTAACTTTTTTTTGTCAAACACATACATTTACAGGATGCAAAAATCCTTCCCGATTTCACTTTTTTATCGAATTGAATTGTAATGAGATAGAAAGTCCGTCCATCTTTAGCCTGTCCTTACATGTTTGGGAGATGTCCATACTTTAGTATAACCCAAAATGGGGCCCCATTCTGCTATATTACAGCACCATAATCTACATCTTACATCGGATCTTCATCAAATTTTGCAGAATATGATATTTTTAAACTAGGAATACCTACCGTGAATGAGAAATATATAGGCCCATGTTTTGGACCAGGCCCAAAATGTTGTTATAGGCTCCATTTTCAAATGTCGGTCCGATTCATCCTATTACTACTGTATAATTTGTATTTGTCTATCGGATAATTGGATCAATTACAATATTATTAACCATATTCGTTAAATATGACTAAAGATGAATTTATAGTAACTGTATAATTTATATGAACTACATAAAAAAGCGAGGTACATACGCAGGGAGTGGTGTAGGGTATTATATAGTCGGCCCCGCCCGACTTTAGCCTTTCCTTACTTCTTTTTAATATGTCTCTTATAGCTTTTTTGAAGGTTGCTGCCTTACATATACTTTTTGAACTGACTTGAAGTAGTATTTCGATATATGTATAGTATAAACAAACGTGATTTAAAATTATTAAAATTTTATGTTTATTTATAAAATATTTTTTCAATATTTTTATTTGTTTTGGTTTGGCTTTATTTAAAAAAATAACATGTTCCTGTAATGTTAAGATTATAAGAAAAATGCTGTATTTTGATCAGCACTATAACATTTTGTTCATATTCCAGATTTTTAAAATAAAGTACTCAACATTATCTTTGATCTCTATAAAAAATATTTTCTTAAACTGTTTTTTTTTTTGATTTGATAAAAATCCATACAATTTTTTTACGGTTACAGAATATTTTCTTGGATAATTAAATTTTTGTCAAAAAAAAATGTGCACATGTTGCATTTATTGTATAACATTTTTATTTATTTTAAATGATCAATTATATAATTTCATTTTAATAAAATCATATAGAACTGTGCACATTTTTTAATAAAATAAAATAAAATACTTCAATACTTCAGTTTTCCACAGTCATTTATTTTATTCGCTTCCTGACTACAATTTTATCTTTTGTAGTTAGATATATGCACTAGTTTCGTCCAACTCTTCTCCAAACTTAAAACAGGCCCAAAAACATAATCTGACACTTTCCAATCAATAGCATTAAAACAGGAAAATCTCCTTTATAAGGTTGAACAACTGACAGAGGGGGAATCCCATTTGTACACGTGCAACACAAAGGCAAGTCGAAGCCACGAGGTTTTGTTGACGAGCCAATCAAGAGTTATTTATATTATTCCGAACAACTAAGAAGTTTCATTACAATTTATATGTAATTGTTAAATATTAAATCCAAACATTAAGTATATTCTAATATAATTTGAAGATAAAAGAACGAATCCACCAGTCCTGATTTCAACTCTTTTATCCTTTAGACTATTATGACACCCCAAAGGTGGGGACATTTGAGGTTATATTGGCCATATCGACAAAAATTGTTGTCCCTGAATATCGACAATTTAGTGAATTGCTCCTGCTTTACCTCAAACTCTTCGATTTTTAGATCAAGCAATGACCATTTTTAAACTACAGCCAGTACATGAGACAACAATTCGTTGAATGATATTCATTTTGCTGACAACATTTACCCTTATCATGTCAGAAAAATGCCTCAATCAGCAAGCGCTTTAAATTCGAATGGAGATAAATTTGAAAATCTTCCAAAAAAGAAACGATTACAACAAACATACAAACACACGCCGACACAGACACACGAATAAATGAAGGACGCAGAAAAACAAACTACACTCGATGTTGGCATTGACAGTAAAAAATCTAAAAACGTCAAAACAACTTCAATCAAAGATAAACTGTAATAAGCACCGAAGAAGTGTTTGGTAAAAACTATCCGGCAAAACACCAAAAAACCATCGAACACTACACTACACGGTCAAAACGAGCAAAAAATCGCCAGTGTCCAGGGAAAACGGTCATGCAACAACGACTGGAAGGAAGACTGAAACAAATAGAAAACCCAGGCGAACAAGAAATCATAGCATGGAGCACAAAACATGGTAAACGATGGGAATATTTCAAGACCAGCGTACAAAACAAAAAATGCCAAAGCTTTCGCTACAAAGGATTCGAGATTGTAAACTGCAATGGAAACAAAATGTGTTGAACTGAAAAGAAGTGGGAAGTGAATGCCTTCCCCGCCTCCTTCCTCCACTACACTACATTAAGACCCACTCTCACAATTTGGTAAACCACTCCCTTTCTTAGATGGCTACAATGAATGAGCTGCTGACCATACACCATTCAAGTGATGTATGGCAAACAAAATACTCACTGGCAAAAAGACGAACGAACTAACCCGGTGTGAGGTGAAGCTTGTGAAGCATTTCGGCTATAAATAAGGCTGCTTCTCTCTTTAAAGACAATGAATTCGATTCGAATGAATTTAGTTAGAAAAAAATTCAATGACGATATCGCCAGACTCCGTGAAATCTCCAATATAGTTGTGTACAGTAAATATAGAAAAAGGTGTCAAATTTCATATATAATTCAGTCAATTACAACTAATATTCAATAGGAGAGACAAAGAAAAATGCTTATTTTTATAGTTTATATCCCGTGTTAAATCCACACTAAAATTTAGTCGTTTAGTAGTAAAATTACCAAGTATGAATAACGATTTCCACTACAAACATGATAATAACATTACTTATTTGAATCCTAGAAAAAATATTACAAATGCGTAAATTCAGACTCGTGTTGAAAAATATCCTACAATCATAAAATATCATATAATAATCATAAATGCTACCTCTAACAGAGGTCACCGAATATTAACAAAAAGATCAATTTTAAATCAAAAGTACTAGATAGTGTAAGGAGAGGTGACATTGTAGTCCTGCTAGGTGACTTCAACGCCCAGCTCTGGCGAAATATTTTCTGAATTCTGCCTTAATCAAAACCTTGTCACAGACGGAACGCTGTTCCCACACAAGAGAATTCATAAAATCACTCGGATGTCAACCGATTGCGTCATTGAGAACCAGATCGATCATATATGCATCAGCAAAGAATTGCGAGGATCCCTTCTGGATGTACGTATCAAGTGGGGTGCGGACATTGCCAGCGACCACCACCTCCCAGTAGCAACATTCCTCAAATTCGCCGCTATAAACAACAAAAGCACAATAGCGTAGAAACGATTTGACGTCGACAAGCTAAAAGACCCATCAATAGCTAACCGATTCACTAATGCTGGATGAACACCAAAAATGTCTTCCTTAGAGCAACAGAAGAGCATATAGACTACAGGAACAATCTCAGGTAAGAGTGGATTTCAGACCATACCTGGAGACTTATAAATGGGAAAGCAGAAGTTCAAAATTTTTTGAATAAAACAACATACGCAGCTTCCCCAGCGGAATACATCTCACTGGACCGACTGGACGTCATGGAGCGAGCGACTCACTCGCACTTGACCTTTTCGACGCTTGCCTGTCCACTTCAGAATCTTTTCAATCTTGCATACCGTGCAGGGGTTTTCCCAGCTCGTTGGAAGATTGCGAACATCCAGCCCATCCCAAAAAAAGGTGAGGCTAATAACACTGCTGCTAACTACCGACCGATTGCGATTTGCTCTGCGCTCTCGGATGTTATGGAGAGTATGGTTAACCAGAGGTATTTAGAAACCAATAACTTACTAAATAATCGCAAGTATGCCTTCCGTAGGAATCGATCTACGGGGGACCTGATGACGCTGCTATCCGAAAAGTGGAATCGATCCATTCACCAGTTTGGTGAGAGTAAGGTCATTGCTCTAGATATCTCCAAGGCTTATGATAGAGTCTGGCAAGGCACACTGATATTAGTGCTTATTGCTTTTGGTGTTGATAGTGATTTCTCTCGATTTATATCGAGCTTCCATAGAGATCGCACTATAGACGGGTTCTCATCCGACGAGCATAGGTACCACAGGGTTATGCCTTTTCCGTCTCCGTTTTTCTTATTTTCATGGATGACCTCGCGAACGACAGCAACCTCTGTCATTCGTACTCATTCGATTATAGATTGTCCTCAAAAAATTGAGGACAAAGAGAAGATTGATGGATGAGTCACTCAGCCATGATTTACTGGCCATTTCCGAATGGGGTTGAGTGAATAGAGTAGATTTTAATACACGTAAAGCGCCCTGGCCACACGTCAAACTGTTCGTTCAAACTCTTGTATGTATAGGTAATATTTTGTTTTCCTTATCACAGCCACACATCAAACTCATAGCAACAAACTTCATTTCAAAGTTGTCATAAAAACGAAAGGACGGTGTTTTTTGGTTTTTTTTCTTCCATTTCTATAAAACTCGCGTCACCAAAACAAAACACTTATCGCTTCGAAAATTAAAAAATAAAGACAATTGACGTTTTTTCGTGCACACACTCAAACTGACTTCAAACAGGCTTCATATCTCTGCTGCGACGAAGCAAAAATCTAAATGGTTTTGATTTCCTCAAACTCACACAAACCTATCCGTGTGAGTTTTTTTTACTAACACAATCAAAAAAATGACAATTTGAAGAGTGCGTTTGATGTGTGGCCATGGCGCTTAAGACCCAGTGTTCCTTGTTGTCTCACAAGCGCTTCGCTGATCCAATGGTGTCGTCGGTTTCAATGGATGGTGCGGATATTGAGCAATCAGATACTCTTTATGTTCTAGGCATGAAAATGCAATGCGATATTCGTTGAACAAAACATGTATTTGAAGTGTCGAAAGAAGCATTCAAGTGTCCAGGCTTCTTAAATCAGTGTAAGAAATACTTCCACCCCTGATCTTCTCAATATCTACATTATCTACATCAGACCAAAGATGGAATACAATTCCTATATATGGTCAGGTGCTCCACGTTCTTCACTGGAGCTACTTGACCGTGTCCAAAGGAGGGCGACATTGTTGATAGGTGACGGTAGGACATTCAATTCTATTGTTTCCCTTGAACATCGTCGTAATGTTGGTTGTGTGTCCTTGTTCTGTTGATATTTTCATGGTATTTGTTCTTCGAACATTCGTAATCTTATACCGCCCCACTATAGGTCAAAGGAACCATTTCACTGGCAAAAGTCGAATTTCACACATGATAAAAAAAAATTAAAATAAAGTGTTACTATGGAAAATGAAGTTCCAAGTGAGTATTCAATAATTTTAATAAAAAACATGACGATAATAATAATTGTGTGTGTAAAAATATAAGAAGTTCAGAGCTGCCATAAAGTGAGGGCTGTAACTTTTTAATGTTGAGGTTATGTAAGCTTTTAAAAAGTTGGCAGCGTTCGGCAAGTGCAAGTCAAACAGAAAATAAAATGTCGACATGTTAGAATTTTAATTAATCATATCTGGATTTGCAGTTTTGTGCGTTTTTGATAGAAATACCATTTTTCCAGGCACACATACTTTTCAAAACGTCGAGTTATTTGAAGTCTGGGTTAAAGAGCGCACTAAACCAGAAAGACAAGATGCTGTTTACGTTTGTTGTTGTTGATAAAATTGGAATTAGTGAAGAGAAAGAGTATATTATCTATTTGAACAAAACATAAGATTGTTTTTTAAACAGATGTATGACAAGTGGCAAAAATGCTACAGACAGATATCGAATTTTCGTATTAAAAACAGAGATTGGTTTAAAGGTACGATTACTTTTGATATTCCACAAAGAACAAAAGAAGCAACAGCTGCGGACGTCCGAGACTTCCATTCTGAGAGAAATCTGATCGTGGGAAGAGAAGAGAAGCAGCGGAACTTGCAGAAACATATAGTGGCGACACCGATCTATAGGTATGTGCAGCAGCAACATCAGCCCGTAAACATGGGCAGGTAACTTTGGCAACTGTGCTTAAAGAAACTATAAAATTTCAGTAAAGCCAGCGAAAATTAAAAACAAAATCTTTCAAGAAGGGCGAATGCCCATAAAATTACTCCCGGATGAGGCATTAGCATTTTTATTGGAGCACCACTTTACAAAGCAACAATATTGTGGAATACGCAGGGAAAGTAAGATTAGAAACTGTGACATTTATCCTCATTACAATTAAGTTGCTGCAGCAAAATCAAAGTGCCGGCCGGAAGGAATATTAGTAAGTGACAAATTGGCAAGAGTTTCTTTGAGAGCACTTCTTTCGCACACAGCATCAAGAATAGTTGAGATGCAAAAAGAAGTTATCGAAGCTATAATGAGTGAAGAACAGACAAACTATGTAAACGCGGAATTGATTGTAAGCTACGGTTTCGATAGCAGCACCGGCCAAGCACAATACAAACAATTATACATTGACCCAAGCACATGCCCAGAATCGGATTTTTCACTTTTGGCTACAACGATTATACCTCTAAGACTTCTGATCCCTTCTGAAAAACTTCTTTGGAATAATCGTGTACCCCAATCGATAAGATTTTGTAGGCCCTTAAAGTTGGAATACGTGAAAGAAACAACTGAAGTTATTTTGAAAGAAGAACTGGATTTGAGAGGAGAAATTGAGAATCTTGAAGGAAAAATCGTGTGCATTACTTTTAACCTATATTTAACAGTTATTGGTGGAAAGGTTTTAAACGTTCTGACTGGTACTATATCAAATCAATCTTGTCCTACGTGTGGTGCAACGCCAAAACACTTCATGAATATTTCAAATTACACCTCTGACATATTTCGTGCTAAAGAATCTAATTTGAGATATGGGATAATCCCGTTGCAGTGCTGGATTCGTTTCTTCGAAGTTATACTTCACGCAGGCTACAAATGCGAAATAAAAAAATGGCAAATACGAGCGAAAGGTGAAAAATTGGCAATTGAAAAAACAAAACGAAGTATTCAAAATTTATTTTGGAGTCAACTAGGACTTCATGTAGATAAACCCAAAGTTGGACGTTTTGGTAGCACAAATGACGGGAACATTGCACGACGAGCCTTTACAAGTCATGATATATTTTCTGAAATCACAGGAGTCGACGTGAAATTAATATTTAGCATCAAAATCATTTTGATATGTCTATCGTGCCAGTTTTCGTTAAATTTGAGTAAAATTTCATGCATTTTGTTTACAAACTGCTTATATTATATTGACGGAATATTCTTGGTTGCCGATGACCGCTACAGTTCATAAAGTCCTTATACATTCGAAACAGATCATGGAGAACTCTGTACTTCCAGTCGGATTTTTTGGAGAAGATGCTGCCGAATCTCGACACAAAGTGTATAAAGCCGACAGGTTACACCACTCTCGGAAGAATAGTCGAACAAATAATATTCAAGATACTTTTAATAGAGCTATGGATGCATGCAGCAACGGAAACGCGTACAACTTCCGCAGGAAGTAATATATATGTTAAATTACGACGACCCAAGCGTGAAATTTAGTCCTGAAAAAAAGTCAAGCACACATCAAAGTAGTGGCGACCACGATATGAAAGACGATAGCGATGGTTATGAAGAGGGTTTTATAAGCCCATCTTATGTGAATGTCCTTGATGACATACACTTAGATATCGAATTGGACAATTGAAATGATTTACATGTTCTTTTAAATAAAACATTTGAATTATGCAATATTAAAATCTAAATTAATAATAATAATTGTTGCTACCAAATACAATTAAATTATGCAATATTAAAATTAATTTTGTTCTTAAAAGGGTTAATGGACTTGAAAGTTACAGGAGCGCAAAATATGTTTCATTTTAAATTATTTTTGTGTTTTAATCATTCTGTATGCTTTTTTGTATATATAATATTACATTTCGAGTTTTATGACTTTTGGCCAGTGAAATGGGTCATCTGACCTATAGTGCGCCCGTGAGAACGTTCGGTAGAGTTACGCGACTTGCCAATAACTGTCACCCACTGTCATCGTTTGGACAACCGTCTGCGCCACACATTACACAATGAATTCGTCCTTCGCCCGTACTATCCGTATGTGGAATCGACTTCAGACAGATATCTTCCGAGCTAATTATGATGTTCAGAAATTTAAAACAGAAGTCAACAAACACAAAATCTCCCTTTTTCCTCCTTCCAATACCTAATCATCCTTCCGCCAACGCAATGCCATGCATTTATAGGCGACATCTCCTGAATGTTGGTTTAGTGGAAAAAAATACGTTGTGCATCAACGAAGGCCAAGATGATGTGCATAAACGATGTTATTCTTTGAAACTTGGTTGTCCTTTTAAGGGGAAACAGGATGATGAAATGTAAAAAATGAGAACGCCAATTAACTATATATATCTTGTGGTAATTCAGTTTTTTAATCACTAGAATTTCACTTTCGTAATAGCAAAAATACAAAAGATGAAAGGGATCATTTATAAAAACTCATTCTTCCTCTCATTGTCTGCAATTGATTTAACATTCCCTTTAGCGTATCAATTTTTGGTTGAATTCAATAGTCACGATTAATTTCTTTGGCATGAGTGTCGGTCGGATCCTGGCCGACTCAGTTTGTTAGGATCTCTTCCGCACATCTCTTTGTGAAGTTTCCTACATGTGTTTGCAATTTTACACAGAAAAAATCATTTGTTTTGTACTTTGTTTCCACCCACCAAAACTGTGTTTTCACGAACGCTTGAATAAGCGAATGGTTGTTACGATTGCAATATCAGCAGCATAACATCAAAGGAACACCCGCCATTCAGTTGCACATAAAGACTACCAAATTGACTTGGTGGGCTGCAGTTTAACGGTTCCTTTATTACCGTCGAAAAGCAACGAGTGAACACGCGAAACTGAATACAAGAGAAGCAAACCATTTTTTACAGATTCATCATAAAAACTGAAATTCTTCACATGGAAATGGTCGTATTGATGATTTCTTCGCCCCTAAAAATATGTACGGTTTTTATTTTTATATGAACGCTAAACGATATGCCGTCGTAGTTGTTGTATCAGGACTGTTTCCAAAAAGATAACAATTTTGAGTCCGAAACCTAAAAATTTATATTTTGTATGCAAATTTGTTATGAATAAAATTAAAAAAATACTCAACTGCCATATATTCGAAGGAACGTTTAGTATTTGAACTGTAACTTTGGAAATAGAGGTCCCAGCACACCCGATTTTATGTTCAATTACAGATAACTATGATGGCTACAGGGGTTTAGGAACAGTATCCAAAAAATGCTTATTTGAAAAATAATGTAAAAAATAACGTTTTGTACTTATATAGTCTATAATTTTATTGGAGAAAAAAACACGAGGTACAGTGAAGACGGGACATACCATACAACAACAACCTTTGCATTGTTGCGAGCGATGCGAGCACATGCATAACATTGAATTGGCTAAGTGAGATTTTTAGTGTGTCGACTTAGTTCGGTGGAATATTTTGTTTATCAGCGGTTCTCATTTGTCATATGTGACCGCTGGTACTAATATGAACCCTGATTTAAGTCAAAGACATACATTCGTTGCGAAAGTTCTGACGAGATGGGGTAGAGCCCATCGAAAATGCGCAGTCTTTGCCTTTTTACTAATTTTTGGTTCTGCTGAAGACTTCAGCACAACCTTTGGTCTTAAACCAAAATAAATGACAACACATACAACATAACAGACCAACTATACATACAAACAACAACAGAAAAAAACATTATTATATTATCTAGTTTTTTTCTAAATATTTAAGAAGCCAAGTATTTTGGCTTTAAGCTGACGTAAATAACTATAACTATATTATACGGGTATTATACTTCAAAAACGCGAATCGCTGGGATAATTTTAATGAAATATTTTGATTCAGCGCACTGAAGTCTTTCGAAACTAATTCCAAATGTCCTGTAGAATATTTTGGTCCAGTACAAAAAAAAAATAGCGATTTTTATACCCTACACCACTTCGTGGTCTAGGGTATTATAAGTTAGTTTCGCGCCAAATGTTTGTAACACCAAGAAATAATTCAGCTAGACCCACCTTTAAGTATACGTATCGGCTTAGAATTACCAGCTGAATCGATTTAACGATGCCTGTCTGTCCGTCTGCTGTCCATCTAAGCTTGTTCGAACTCTACAGGTCGCAATTGTTGTCCGATTGTCATGAAAACTGGCAGAAGTTACTTTTTTTTGCCAAGGACGATTGGTAATGAATTTGGAAAAAATCGGTTCAGATTTAGATATAGCCTCCATACAAATATCGCTATAATTTACACTATTACTGCTCTAGAATACACATTTTACATGGGATCATGACCAAATTTTCAGGATCGTGCTATATTTGAACTAGAAATAGCTCACGGGAAAGTGGACCACATGATACAGCACCCATACAAATGTACGTCCGATTTCCAATATTACTGCTCAAATTTTCCACACAATGTTACATTTATACTAGAAACACGTATTTTGAAAGCCAGCTATATAGGTCAATGTTTTGAAATAGCCCCCATACAAATGGGCCCCCATTTTACACTATTATAGCTACATTGATTCTAGATAAAACTTTGCAGATCATGTTATATTTCAATAAAGAATACCTACTTTGAAAGTGATCTATAAAGGCCCACTTTTTTATGTTGCGGCCTTACAAGTGGGCCCCCATTTGAATCACTACCTCTCTAGGACCAATATTTACATCATTACAAGAATACCTACCTTGAAAGCGATCTATATGGGCCCACTTTTTAATGTAGCTCCCCCTCAAATGGCCCCATTTTTATTATTACCCCTCTAGGACCCACAATTTACATCGGAAGTTTATCAAATTTTGCATTTTGTATTATATTTAAACTAAGAAGACATATTATGAAAGTCAAATATATGGGTCTATATATGTAGGATAGGCCCCATACAAATTGGGCCCCCATTCTACTCTATTACATCTCTAGAACCCACAGACATAATTTTGCATATCATGTCATATTTCAACTAGGAATACCTCCTTTGAAAGTGATCTATATGGAACCACTTTTTAATGCCCTCACAAATGCCCCCATTTTAATTGTTACCCCTCAAGAACGCAAATTTTACATCGGATTTTTTTTCAGACTGCAGATTATATTATATAGGATCCGCCAAATAACTTCTTTTTTGAAAATGCTATCAAAAAACTACTGAATGTTTTTTCAAATTTCTTTTTTTATTTGAAAGTACAATCCTTCCGGTTAATAATGGAAAATAATTTCATTCAAATGGCTGCCTCGGCTCCCCACAAATAATAGTCCAACAGTTGAATAGCTGAAAAAAAAACGTTAGATGGCGGACCCTTACGTTACCAAATAAAAGGTCCGCCAAATAACTTTTTTTGAAAATGTTATAAAAAAAAAACTACTGAATATTTCTCTTTTTATTTGAAAGTACAATCCTTCCGGTTAATAATGGAAAATAATTTCATTCGAATGGCTGCCTCGGCACCCCACAAATAATAGTTCAACGGTTGAATAGTTAAAAAAATACCTTAGATGGCGGACCCTATATTTCAACTAAGAATACAAAGTCAAATATATGTGTCCATACTTTGGAATATCCCAAATGGGGCCCCATTCTACTCTAATACAGCTCTAGAAACTACGTCTTACATCGTATCATGATATATTTCAACTATGAATACCTACCGTGAATGAGAAATATATAGGCCCATTGTTTGGACCAGACCCCAAGTGTTGTTATAGGCCTTCTTTCAAATGTCGGTCCGATACATCCTATTACTACTGTATAATTTGTATTTGTCTGCCGGAAAATTAGATCAATTATTTACCATATTTGTTAAATATGACTAAAGATGAATTTATAGTATACTGTATAATTTATATGAACTATATAAAATTGCTCCCAACAAACACCTGGGTTTGGTAATAAAAGCGAGGTATATACGCAGGGTGTAGGGTAATATATAGTTGGGCCCGCCCGACTTTAGCCTTCCTAAACTCATAGGAGAGAATACCGTCAAAACTACAACATTGCCTTGTTGAAATAGAAATTCATTTTGAAAAACAATTTTAATTTTTGTACGTATGATCACACACATTTGATATTCTGTAAAGAATAAAATAACACGGTCCAATAAATAAAGACTTATTGAATGGAACAGAATAGCGACCCTATAATTCTGAAAGGGCACGACGTGTAGAACATTTTTGCAGAGTTTTTTTTTAGAGTGGATCAAAGTTTTCATTTTTTTGGTCGAAGGGAGCATTATACTAAGTTAGAAAAGTGTTATAAGTTAATATCTGAGAGAAGTCTTATTGCCGGAACACATTTGAGGATTAAAATGTTCTACGAAAAAACTTGGAAACTCGGAAAAATTCAGTCACCAAAGTTATAAATAAAGCTCTTCTTAAAAATCCACACCAAACAGTGACTCTTTGTCGATGTATTGACTTCTCACTATGCTGCATTTTTGCTTATTGACACAGCCACCGATATTAAAATGAGCTTCAACTGAAAACACGATTTTCTTAGTTTGTGATTTCTTACAGTTTGCCTCAAAGACTCACTACTTTGTAAGTAGGTTTTTAATATTTCCCAATTTTTTCGAGCGTATAGCGTCTCATTTTGCAAATATCAAACATAAGCCTGAAAATAAAAAATGAATGATATTTTACCTTTCAAAGTCAAAGTAGTCGGTAGTTCAAATTAAAAATGTTAAATAGCCCACTCTTTACAACAAAATTACTAGATTTAAAATTCGTCCTTCTTTTTGGAAGATTTCATTTTCGACAAATGTGGGCACGGTAAACACAAATTCCAAAATAATTATTTTTGCAAAATTTTCATTTTCTCGGGGTATGTGGCTAAAATGATTTTCTATACATGAAATTTTTTTTCCCTAATTTTCTAGCGATCTATCCAAAGGATCCGGCGGATTTTTTGAATGAGCACAAAAGCAGCAATTTTTGCATAAAATCCACAATTCGCGGATGCAATTGCATTCATATCAACTTTCTCTATGTGGGTTTCTGAAACTATTCTGTCAGAAATATTCTATATTTAGTCTGCAAAAATATTTTAGTATTCTCTATTTGATAGAAAGCTACGCGAGTTTCTCTAAAAACACTTTTCACAATTTTTGACTTTACAGCCAATATTTATCCTATTTCACTTTCATTCCTGTTATCATCACAATCGGAGAGGATGAATAACCAAATTTATGGTTTTCGGTCATTTTCCAATGGAATTATCCGCACACTTTATACACTCCAACCTAAGGTGTAGGGTATACAAAATAAGAAAAATATATTTTTTAAGATTTGATAATTTTCTATTAAACTAGAGCAACTTTGTTGAAAATGCGCAAAAAAATATGATTAAAATATCTAAGCGCAAAAATTCCCTTATGACAAAAGTCTTTATCTTCTATCCACCGATTTCACATTTTTTGAGAATCGGTGAATGCAGCATTATTCTATTTATAGAAAAGTACAAATTTGCAATCTTTCATAAATCGCAGAACATGGAATTAGTCAAAACAATGTTTTTCCGATGTTTGAGGATTTTTTTCGTTCCTCAAAATTAACGTGAATCTTTAGTGTTTTATTATTTTATTTTATTGATTTGAACTGGGATATTGTCCTGTTATTTACTATTTATTCAAAGCATGTGTTTGCCGAGTATATTTTCTTTGCAATTAATCTAGTTTGTGAAATAAAACACGCCTAATATCCTTGTACTTGGCTGCTTGCAGTGAAATCGTATACGTCCCCTAACCCTATGTTCTGTGAATGGATGTCGCTGCTGTAAAACGAGTTTATATGATCTGTTTTTGCAATTGATTTGCTCATCTTTTTTTCCTGTTACGTTGAAAATGTTTCGCTTATCTTGGCAGTACACCCATTTTTTGTCTTGGATCGAAAGATAGTGGTTTATTGCATCTGATAGATGCTGTTGTGAGTTTTCGGTTTCTATTCCTTTCTTTTCGATTTTGTTTTGTTTTATTTTTATTTAACTTTGAACGCAACGCACTTTTAGTTAAGTTTTATGGTTTCCTCCTTCCTTTCATTTCACTTTAAATACGTCTTTCATTCATTTCTGATGTTGATGTTGTTTATAGAAAAATGTAAACTTAAAAATTCTTTTGTTCAAGTTTTAAGAAGCGAATTTTATCGTTTTGCGAGTGTTGTTGTTGTCCGTTTGCTTCATAGTTTTAAAGTAAACGTTTCGTTTGAATTATTTACGCAGGCAACAAGAAAATTTAAAGATACCGAGAACGAACATTAAGCATTTAAGAACAAGCATTTATTACTCGTAAAAATTGTATGAAATTAAATAAAATCAGGCCTCATGATGGCAATATGTTTTTCCTTTTTGGCATTAATCTGAAGATCGAAAATAAATAAATTAGCTTAACTCTCCAAAACTACATAAGTCAAATATACAACGTAAGACTTAGAAATAATTTTAATATAATATTGAAAGCTATGATTTGTTGAGGAAAATATCGTCGACAATCTGTCAGTGTTGCCGGGTTTCCACTGTAGTAGTTTTTGCTTTGGTGTTCCGACCTCTTGTATTTCAAGTGACAACATGTTAGGCATTAGATTGGCTTTTAATAAATAGTCTATTCTGCTGACTATTAATGTGCCTGGATGAAATCAATCTCACATTCGCATTCTTCTATGAGTATTCTGGTCATACCTACGACCAAATGTATTAAGTCATTAACTATCATATCATATCATATGAAATTAAAGCAATAACGAAATATATACGACTATTGTGTCATGCACTGTTTATGATTCTGTTAAATCTGCTTGATGTTATATATCTATGTAGTGTAACAATAAGTTTGCTATTTGCTTCGACAAATGGCAGTGTTTATCGAATGTCCACACGTCGGCCGTCTAGTAAATATTAAATTTAATAATTCATCATTGTCCGTAAATAGGATCATTTGTATTATATTACATTGCCCTTGGAATTATATGAATTTATTTAACTATTAACGTGACCCTAATAATGTATACTTGCGATAGCTTCGCAATTCATTAGAGAATCCATATGGACTTGTACATTTGCCTTTCATGCTAACACAGTTTTCGCTGGAAAAAATGCCGCAGTGCAATTGCCCACATGGGAAAGACAATGCCAAGTTAATTTGTAATAGTTTTTCCTCTGAGACTTAAAAAAAATTATTTTCAATTATATTTCGTACATGTCACTGTTTTTTATGGAAATTTACAGACGTATGATTTCACTTAGCGATTTTAAGCGATTAAAAGTGAAATTTCACTTTTATCACTTTTACAAAATTAATCATGCATACAAACAAAACAAAAATGTCATGCACGCAAATCAACTTAGCCATATCTACTGCGAAAGTCTTACAAAAATATCTAGCTTGCATTTTTGGTTTACCTTGCTATACCGAAAGATCGATCTTCCATAAAACATGGACGAATTTTAACCGTAGTAATTTTTTGTAATGGAGCACAATATCATTCATTTGACTACCACGACTGCCTAGGCAGTACTCCTCCGATCAACAGAATTTTTCAGTACAGCCCAAAATCCACACCAAACAATGACTCTTTGTGGATGCATTGACTTATCTATAGTCACGTGTGGGTTCTCTGAACCCCATATGCGGCAATTTTGCTTCGTAAAGGGTGAACTGACGGTCGATCTCTTATCGAAAATTTCCCAAGTAAATTTCATACAGTTTGCGTAAAAGACTCACTACTTTGTAAGTAAATTTTCAATATTTCCCAATTTTGTTCATATCGTCACATTTTGCAAATGTCAAACATAAACCTGAAAATAAAAATTAATGCTATTCTACCTTTCGAAGTCAAAGTAATCGGTAGTTCAAATTTTAAATGACCCACCCTATACATATAGCGTACTGATTACACATGCAAAAAATCGACGGGATGTGTTGGATAGATCGCGAATGTCAAAACAAAAATGTCACACAAATCATTTTACCATATCTCCCGCGAAAATGAATATTTTGCAAAAATATTTAATCCAAATTTTTGGTTCAAAAAGATCGATCTTTGGAAAAACTTGGACCAATTGTAACCAATTGGGGTGATTCCAAAAATAAATCGACACAAGCAACGGTCATTTGTGACCCGACCCCTATTGATTTATATGAAGTTTGGCATGTTTGTTACTCACTTTCACGAAAATGTCAAATCGGGAGCGACATTTGTATGGGAGCTATATCTAACTTTGGGCCCATTTACTTCAAATTAAATAGCGTTCGTTCTTGGCCCGCACAACTTACCTGTGCCAATTTTTGTCAGAATCGGATAATAATTGCTACCTGTACTTTGATTACAACAATATGAAAACGGACATTGCTAAATCGACTCAAAAAGTGATTCTAAGCCGATCTGTAAATTAAACAATGGGTCTGTCTTGTTTCATTGTGGGTGTTACAAACACCCACTAGGGTATTATCCTAATGGAGGGTATAAAAACCGAATCGATACTCTTTTGTTTAAAAAAATATATATTGACCCTCATATATTTTTTATTTAGATTTTAGTACTATTTTGGATGTATTTTTTATAAATCCAATTTACTGCCATATTTTTGGTCGGATTTGTGTTTGAAAGGATTTTTTTGATTTTCTCGATAAAGGTTCAAATTGACCCATAAAGGGAGGAGTTAGAGGGTTAAGGTCTTCCACAAAAATGATCCTCAAAAAAATTCCACAATATAGTTCTGACAATAAGATTTCTCTCAAACATTAACTTACAGCATTTTTTCACTTAAAAGGAAACTCAGACCAGCTGGACTATAAGCGTATTCTACAAAAAGATCTGTGATCTATTCAGAGTTATATGTTCAATATTCTCTTCCAAACAAAAAGTCTTAATTTGTTGGACAGTATATTTAGAGTATTTACCCAAACCATATTATTATTTTTCCAAAATTCATACATTTGGGGGTTAAATGGGACAAAGTTGCATACAAATAGTACCAATGTAACGATCACAGCTAAAAGTATAAAATTTGAGTTTATTGTGTATTGTATTTTTTTTTGAAATTTTTACTGTTAGGGTGAAAACGAAAAGGGGATACAAATGGTACCAATCAAACGGCTGGAGTTACATATATCGTTCTGACAAAAAATACATTAGGCTGGTTTGTATTTTTTTAATATTCTTAGACTCGCATAACCGAGTGATGGATTTCAAAAAAGTAAATTTTCCTGGGAACATTTTCTAAATGACTTCAAATAATGCATTTTAAATTCAAATCATTATAAAGTTGAATTTGTCTACATGCTCACAATTAAAACAAATATCAAGTATTAAAATATATTCACATATTGCATTAAATAAATATAAAATAAAAAAATAATAATATAAATCTACCCTTTGAAAAGGTTGCAAAATTGTCAACTCTTATGTGGTTCATACCAAGCCAAACTAGACCAAAAAAACAAATGATTCGATTTCTACTAAAAATTTGATGATTTGCTCTTGTCTAAGGAATAATCTTATAACTGTATTTACAGAGTAATAATAATCCGTAAACTATACGTGAAAGAGAGTTAATTGGCGTTTTTAGTTTTTCATTTTCTCATCCTGTTGCCCCTTAAAAGGACTACAAATTTCCAAAGGATACAGTTTTTCAAAAATTAACTTAGTACCTATTCGGTATAAATTCTAAAACAAAAAAGGGAGTATGTCCTAAAAATACTTTAAATTTCAAGTTTCTATATGTATTGGTTTAATATTAACAACAATTTAAAATTTTGTCTCATAAAAATCAAGATATTAATAAACTAGAAAAACTAAGGGGTAAACTTGAAATAGATGTCAATGCTGAAGTAATACAGATAGAAGCATGATATATGAAGTGTTTTTAACAGATATTCTCCTCTTCAACTTGAAACTAATTCTGTTATCATAGGATGAGAACAAATATATAAAATAATTTTTTGAAAAATTTTATCCTCTGGAACTCAGAAGTCCTGTGAAGGTGAGGAAATGAAAAACTAAAAAGTAACCAAGTAACTCCAATTTGCTTATAGTTTCATACGTATATGAGCCGGTTCAAGTGTAACGACCTTTTTTAAAGATTGTGTAACTTGTTTGAAAGCTATCCAGCATTACTTGAATCTTAGATGGAGTTTGGAGTGGAGTTTCCTTTTACAGTGAGTCGAAGTGAAGAATAATGTAAGTTAATATCTGAGAGAATTCCTATTGTCAGATCTATACTGTGGAATGGAGGATCTTTTTGAGGAAGATATTAACCCTCTAGTTCCTCTCGTTATGGGTCAATTTGACCGTTTTTTTCGAGAATATCAAAAAAGTCCTGTCAAAAAGTATATTTGAGGATTAAAATGTTCTACGAAAAAAATGTCGGAAAATTTCAGTGGGGTTCGCCGAAGACACCATAGTTGTAAATAATGCACTTCCCGCTTAAATAGCAAAATTGCACGCCAGCTTATACAACAAATTACTAGGGTTAAAATTCGTCCATATTTTTTTGGAAGATCGATCTTTTAACAAAAGGAGCCGATGGGCCGTTTGAAGCGACGTACGTTCTCCCATTATATTTTTAAAAAAAGTTTTCAAGTCCTTATTGGAAAACAATATATACATAGTCATATTTTCTCATAAACAAGATATATAATAAAAATAATTAAACAAAAGTTTGGAGAAACATGAATAGAATTTGTGAATGTTTGTCCCAACATATTTCGGCTAATTCTGGTGCTTTTTTTATCAAATCATAATAATGTGTGTCTGGATATGACGTCCAGTAGGACGTCTTAATACAGGGTATGGTCACTGCTTTCATGATACGAAAATTATTTGCGATTCCGCCTATACAATCATATTTTCAAACTATCTAACACGTGTTATTGGACTAATCCGCTTAAAAATTTTACTGTAAATAACTCCTTCATAGCGAAAATTATTAATTATTACACGGGAAAACATGATTTTATTTTCAGGAGCATTTAGTTCATAGACGGCTCGACCCAGCAACGAAATAATTGCAGATCATCATTAAACTTCTTCTTTTCTGGTATTTTCTTGATGACCTAGCCTAATATACAAATGTTTCTAAAATTGAAATCACTGTATAAGGAACATACAAAGAAGGAAGGGAATTCTAAAAATCCGCTCTCTGTTTCCCCTTTTTCACTTTAGGACCTATTAACATTTTCAGATTTTATTTTGTCTTCTTCTTTTCAGCTTCCTACATACTTCTCTCCACTTTAAACGTCCTTGTAAGAACTGCACCAGCCCGTGTGTACTTACATATAAGTATACAAATGCAAGTGTGCGTTTGTGTGCCTCGGAGAGTATTTGTGTGTAATACACAGGCGAATATCGGCATTACACACACCCACTCATGACGTGTATTCGCATTATGTGTGTAATGGAAATCCACCCGGAATAATAGAAAAATAAATTTAATTTCAAATTTCAATTTTTCTTGTTTTTTCTCTACTTCCCTTTATTTGTGTCTTTGTATCTTCTGCATGCCCTTTGCAACATTCGGCTACACATGAAGACAGGGTCGTACATGTGTGTGTGTGTGTGAGTGTCTTTAATTTTCATAATTTTTCCATATTTTACAATATCTACACACAAACCAACTATGTCGGCGTTGTTGCCGAGTTTTGAGATCCTGTGTTTGGCCAAGCAATTCACTTAAATGTACTTTTGGTAAGTGCCACAACAAGCCGCACGTTTTTCATCTGGTGTTCGCCACGTTATGTGCTGCAATTGCAATGCAGATTGCTGTGAGAGGGTTGGTTTGTAGTGGTCGGGAAAATACGCCATCTAATAAATATATTTTCGTCATCAAATTCAATAGCGGAAAGTTTTGCCTATAGACAAATGACAGAAATACATTTCTGGGGAACAGTTTTTTTGAACAATAAGATAAAATCTATACGAAGACATACCAACTCTTAATGAAAATGTGGGATAGCTCTCCTCATTAAGGTGTTTCGTGAGTCGCACAGTTTGGTTCTGATGAGGGGTGTAAAAGCCCGTGGTAACACAATGTACCGATTCTGGTCTAAGTGAACCAAATGCTTACTTTCTGCTGCCTCCCACCTCTCCTCAATATCAATTACAGGACCATTACTGTGTTAAATCGACCAATCTCACCATAACACCCTCGTCATGGCTGCAGTTTGTGGTAAAGTTGTACTTACAGCGTTGTCGCTGCTATGCAAATGTATCTAATTATGCAAATGGGAAAAACTTACTTCATGCTTTGCTTTATTTGCTCCAAACGCACTCACAGTTTCTTTTTTCCTGTAACAGTATCTACTTATTTTTTGCCTCCCCTTACAACACCAAGGACAGTTTTTTCTTACGGGTCGTTTTTATTTTGGCAGTGTCTTCTCGTTGAAGGAAGTTAGGAATGTTATGTTGAAAATAATAAAAAAATTCCTTCATTGCTGCAGATAGCTGCTATAATGGAAATTTTACAAATTTTTAGAGTATTTCTGTGCTTTCCTTTCTTAAATATGTAGTTGTTTGTAAAAAAATCGTTATGTGAGCAAAGGAAGGTATGGAAATGTTATATTTATATATTTTTTAATATTTGTAATGTTTGTATTATCGATGCTTTAATTGCACTACGTTGGTCTTGTTTAGAAAGACACAATGAGACGTTTTTGAGACATTTCTATTTGATTACTTATGAGAAAATGCTTCAATAGGTGTATAAATAAACTATCTTAAAATGTGAAGTAGTTTTAGATTTGTAGTGTCTGCGAGTTGAAGACTGTATGTATAACAAAATACTTTCATAACATGTCTCAAATTTTGCAGGAGCTGCTTATGTTCTAATTCAAGAAATAAGTAAGCACCAGTCGGCTAAACCGACTCACTTTTAGAAAACATTAGTATGGAAATTATAAGGACTTACATTTTACTTAGGGCCGGATAATATGTGTGGAAGGTAATAGAAGATTCGTGGTACAAGGTCCCAAATTTCACATATGAAAAACAATTCTGAAAGCATGACTAAATATATGGTGGGCCATGTATCATTTTAAGTTAGAATCGCCTATAAAAGAAAAAGCACAGATTATTTTTATACCCTCCACCTCCAGGATGGTGGTATTCTAACTTTGTCATTCCGTTTGTAACACCTTGAAATATCGACCTGAGACACTATAAAGTATATATATTCTTGATCGTCATAAAAATCTAAGACGATCTAGACATGTCGGTCCGTCCGTCTGTTGAAAGCACGCTAGCATCTAAACGAAAGGAGCTAGAACGTTCAAATTTTCCATAAATGCGTCTTATAGTCGTAGATCAGTGGGGATTGGGAAATGGGGCGAAATCGGTCCAAAGGGAAAAATTTTTCCCTCACAAGGACTAAAAATACCCATTATAATCCCTAATATTTTAGCGTATTTAAGCAGGTTTTTTGAATATGTCTGTTTATATTTGCTTGATATTGGGTATGCGCATTCCCCCTACAGCAAAAACGTGCACCATAAAGTGATTCTTATTTGTAGGGGTTGAAATGGGGCAAAAAGGGATAAAAATGGTACATATTAAACGACAACAGCTAGAAACTCGAAATTCGGTATGTAAAGAGTGATTTTTTTGAGGTTAGGATTTTCTTGCATTAGTATTTGACAGATCACGTGGGATTTCAGACATGGTGTCAAAGAGAAAGATGCTCAGTATGCTTTGACATTTCATCATGAATAGACTTACTAACGAGCAACGCTTGCAAATCATTGAATTTTATTACCAAAATCAGTTCGAAATTTTTTATCGACAAATTTTGTTCAGCGATGAGGCTCATTTCTGGTTGAATGGCTACGTAAATAAACAAAATTGCCGCATTTGGAGTGAAGAGCAACCAGAAGCCGTTCAAGAACTGCCCATGCATCCCGAAAAATGCACTGTTTGGTGTGGTTTGTACGCTGGTGGAATCATTGGACCGTATTTTTTCAAAGATGCTGTTGGACGCAACGTTACGGTGAATGGCGATCGCTATCGTTCGATGCTAACAAACTTTTTGTTGCCAAAAATGGAAGAACTGAACTTGGTTGACATGTGGTTTCAACAAGATGGCGCTACATGCCACACAGCTCGCGATTCTATGGCCATTTTGAGGGAAAACTTCGGAGAACAATTCATCTCAAGAAATGGACCGGTAAGTTGGCCACCAAGATCATGCGATTTGACGCCTTTAGACTATTTTTTGTGGGGCTACGTCAAGTCTAAAGTCTACAGAAATAAGCCAGCAACTATTCCAGCTTTGGAAGACAACATTTCCGAAGAAATTCGGGCTATTCCGGCCGAAATGCTCGAAAAAGTTGCCCAAAATTGGACTTTCCGAATGGACCACCTAAGACGCAGCCGCGGTCAACATTTAAATGAAATTATCTTCAAAAAGTAAATGTCATGGACCAATCTAACGTTTCAAATAAAGAACCGATGAGATTTTGCAAATTTTATGCGTTTTTTTTAAAAAAAAAGTTATCAAGCTCTTAAAAAATCACCCTTTATTTACATTCCTCTAATTGAGTAGATACATAATATAAAAGAATTTTTTCCAAATTCGTACTTTTAAGGGATAAAATAGGAATAGAGGGATAAAAATGGTACCAATCAAATGACCGTAGCTAGAGTCATGAAATTCGGAGTATACATTCCTCTGACTGTGTTTACACGGAGGGATAAAAATGGTACCAAGCCTCTGACTGCGTAGACACGGAAAATAGACGAATTTTTCCAAATTCGTACATTCAAGGGATACAATTGTACAGGGGGATAAAAAAGTACCAACTAAACGACTACAGCTAGAATGATGAAATTCTAATTGCGAAGAAATGTCAAGGGGGTAAAAATGGTACCAACCAAATGGGCACAGCTGGAATCATGGAATTTTTACTTTTTCTTTTACGTCAAAAATTGGTTGAATCATGAAGTTAGGTTATTTTGCATATGTACGTCTGATAATGGATTTTCAAAATTTGTACTTTTGGAATTAAAATAGAATGGAAGTACAACAAACTGTAGCACCCACTTCCAATAATTATGGTATTTAAGCTTTTTGAAAATATAAATATAAGAATATTTATTTTTTGATTTGAAATAGATAATGGTTTGATGTAATTAAAATATTATATTTATTTATATAATAATTTTGTACACTATTTGTATTACAAAATTTATATTTTCCTGTAATATTACTGCACTTCTACGAAAACCGACAACCTCTGTGGAATGCAATCCATGGTGGAGGGTATATAAAGTTCGGCCCGGCCGAACTTAACGCCGTTTTTACTTGTTTCAAATTTCAGGTTTTATCGATGTCCCATTTAATAATAGTACACAATATCATTGATATGACTCACGACTGGCTCGGCAGTACCTCATCCGATCAAACCAATTTTTCAGTACAATCTCGATTGTTCAGGCTCGAATCTCTTTAATGGCAACTTCGATTTCATGTTTGAACGCTTCAATTGTCTCTGGAAGGTTTGCGTAACATTTATCCTTAATGGCTCCCCACAGAAAATAATACAAAGGGCTCAAATCTCAGCTCCGAGGCGGCCAATTGACATCACAATTTCGGCTGATTATTCGATTTTCAAAAACAGTGCGTAAAATATCGATGGTAGCGTCGGCTGTGTGACATGCGGTCCCCTCTTGTTGAAACCAAATGTCATTCTGTTGAATTTTTGGAAACAAAAATTCATTGAGCATGGCACGGTAACGCTCACCGTTGACGGTAACGGCGGCTCCTTGCTCATTTTCGAAGAAAAATGGCTCATTGATGTTGACAGCCCAAAATCCACACCAAACAGTGACTCGTTGTTGATGGGTTTTCAATAGTCACTTGTAGGTCCTCTGAACCCCATATGCTGCAATTTTGGTTATTGACATAGCCACTGTGATGAAAATGAGCTTCATCTGAAAACACGATTTTTTAGTAAAATTCTTCGTCTCCTGCCAAATAATCTTCAGCCCATTGGGCGAAGCGAAAACGCATCGGACGCGACCCATTTTGCACATGTCAAACATAAACCTGAAAATAAAAATGAATGCAATTCTAACTTTCTAAGTCAAAGTAATCGGTAGTTAAAATTTTAAATGCCCACCTTGTATCAAACCATAGTGGCACTAATATATAAGTTATAGGGTATTTTACTTTACCGAGGATAGAGACAATTGCGTGGGAGGTACTAGAAGAAGCGTGACAAAAGCGTAAATATTTTATTGGTTTGAAGTCATTATAAAACATTAGTTTCATTTTATTTATATTAGTTTTATTTGAGAGTTAAAACAGCTTTAATTTTATTTAGGTTATGGTGATTTGTATGGAACCATTTGTGTGGAAGATACCAGAAGAGGTGTGGCAGTTTGAATAAATTCATTTAGTCCTTTCGAGAGTTATCGTGTACACCAACCTGCCAGACGTATGGACGGACATTATAAATATAAAACTTCTATATTTTTTGTTAATTAGAAGTCCTTGACAATGAACAAACGACCACGAAATAAAAGGCAGAGAACGCAGTTGAACTACTAGTGACCTATAGTTTCAGCTCTATATGGCCTCGGCGTTTTTGTAAAAAATTATGCGCATTTTTTCCAATTTATTCAATACCAAAATGTCAGAATTATTTCCCAAAAATATTATTCTAGTCTTATGAATGTGTTTACGATGAAACTGACTCCATATGGGCATCTCCCAGTGGCCCGGATGCGACATTCACACGCCTTAAACTACGCCAAAACAAGAAAGAAACTGAAAAATTCGATCAGTCTTTTTAGTGTTCTAAAGCGCTTAAAGAGATCTACACTTTAAAAACATATCGTCAGGATTTAGTAAAGAATTATAAACAATTTTACATCGAAGTACTACAAAACGTACGGGACAAAAATTTCCACTCATAGTAAAAAAAATTAGTAATTTTCGTTATAACACTTCGACTTTTAATAAAAATAAAAGTGAACAAGTTAACTTCAACTTTCATAATAAAAAAAGTTGTCGAAATAAGGAAAAAACAAGTAAAAACGGTGTTAAGTTCGGCCTGGCCGAACTTTATATACCCCCCACCATGGATTGTATTCCACAGAGGATGTTGATTTTCGTAGAAGTGCAGTAATAGTACAGGAAAATATAATTTTTTTAATATAGCCAAACCAAAACAAATACAAATATCGAAAAAAAATAATTTTATAAATAAATATAATATTTTAATTATTTCAAACCACGCTTATAAGGCAAGGCAACCAATACGAAAATTCAAAAAAATATATATATTCTTATATTTATATTTTAAAAAGCTTAAATACCATAAATACTGGTAGATAGTGGGTGCTACAGTTGGATGTATTTTCATTATATTTTAATTACAAAAGTACAAATTTTGAAAATCCATAGTGCAAAATAACCTAACTTCATGATGTAACGATTTTTTGCTGTAAAAGAAAAAGTACGAATTTCGAAACAACTTTTTATATTGCGTGTGTATGCAGGAATGTACACACAGAATTCCATGATTCCAGCTGCGGCCATTTGGTTGGTACCATTTTTACCCCCTTAAGAGTACGACTATCTTAAATATCATTATTTGACGTTTCTGCCCAATTAGAATCTCATCATTCTAGCTGTAGTCGTTTAGTTGGTACTATTTTTATCCCTCTGTACCATTGTGTCCCTTGAAAGTACGAATTTCGAAAAATCCGTTTAATTTCCGTGTCTATGCAGTCAGAGGAATGTATTGGTATTGTATCATTTGATTGGTACTATATTTATCCCCTTTTTATTTTAATCCCAAAAAGTACGAATTTTGAAAAATACTTTTATAATATGTATATACTCAATTAGAGGAATGTACGCACCGAATTTCGTGTATCTAGATGTTGTCGTTTAATATGTACCATTTTTATCCCGTTTTTGCCCCATTTCACCCCCTACATATAAGAATCACTTTTTTGCTATAAGGGAATGCGCATACCAAATATCAAGCAAATATAAACAGACATATTCCAAAAAATGCTTAAATAATATTTTATATTAGGTATTATTATGGGTATTTGTTGTCCTTCTGAGGGAAAAATGTTTCCCTTTGGGCCGATTTCGCCCCGTTTCAATCCCAACCGATATAGGACGCATTTATGGAAAATTTGAACGTTCTAGCTCCTTTCGTTTAGACGCTAGCTTGCTTTCAAATGATGGACAGACGGACGGACGGAGATGACTAGATCGTCTTAGAATTTTATGACGATCAAGAATATATATATACTTTATAGGATCTCAGTTCGATATTTCATGGTGTTACAAACGGAATGACAAAGTTGGTATACCCCCATCCTGGAGGTGGAGGGTATATTCAAGTTAAAACTATTAGTGTGGTCTGATTTCATTGGGAGACATTTCACATTTAACCCATTCCAACAGTATGAAAAAATAACGGTATGGAATAATAAATAAGAAGTTAAAAAATTGCAATTAACGATCAAAATTGGCAGAAGTAAGTTTTTTGTCGCTCCCCATTTGACTTTTTCCGCTAAAGAAACCACATATTTTACTAGGTTTGCCTGAAATTTTGCAATTACCATATAATTAAACTAGAAACAGCTATGGTGAAAATTGGTCAGATCGGTTCAGATTTAGATATAGCCTCCATACAAAATTCGCTTTCGTTTTGACTTTTTCCGCTTAGAAACCAGATATTTTAACCGATTTTCAACAGATCAGTTTTGATTTAGAAATAACCCTCATACAAATGTCGCTCCCGATTTGAATATTCCGCTCTAGGAATACTCCATTTGTTTCAAAGTTGGTACAATGAAACTGAGTCAGATTGGTTCCAATTTAAATAACTCCCTTACAAAATTTCGCTCTTGCTTTGACTTTTTCCGCTCGAGAGACCACATATATAGTACACATACAAAAATCGTTCCCGATATCACTATTTTCCCCGAATTCAATTGTAGTGGGACAGAAAGTGAAGGCTATCATATGGTCGGCACCGCCCGACTTTAACCTTTCCTCGTTAGGTTCTTAATATTATTCTTTTCAAGAACAATTTGATTTATAGAGGTTATTTTGAACGCGTCCAGTTCACAAACGGACAATGATAAAAGCGAAATATTTTGAGAGAACCTTTCATTTTACTCGGGGGCAGTGATAACATTTTTTTCTTCTTCACAAAAGAAGTAACTTTTTTCTCTTTGAACCCAGTTTGCCCCATTTGCAATTCCATCACTCCAAACAGCGAGCATGCACGCCGAATTTCATTCATTCCAGTGACTTTCGTTTGGTTAATACTATTTATATTCCATTATGATTGATACTAAAAGTTCGAATTACGAAAGTCGATTAGTTTTCCCGTTCAATATATAAGACTTTACCGTATATTTAAATTTTGTTCATATATCTTTATTAGTTAAGCCTTCTAATCTAATATGTAAACAAATCTTATCGGTTAGATTAGAAATAATCAGGGCATATACACGTGAAACTAGAGATCGTATAAGAAGAAGAAGAACTTTGTACTCAGTATTGCATTTGGTGATATTTAGGGATGTAAAAATTTATTTAAATTTTTCTTCCCATCAGTTTATATCAATAAGGGTATCTAGTGAAAGAGGACAATCTATAGAAATGGAAGCAGTTTTCTTTCAATTCGCATTTTTTTTTTGTAAAAATACGTATAAAATATTTTTATCAGAAAACATTCGAAATAATCCAAGCTAGTGATGTCAAAAATAGTATTAGGAATTCCATGCATTACATTTGATATATATAAACCATACAAAAAAAACGTTATTGTTGTGTTTTTATTTCAAATTACCAACATTTTGATTGAAATCTTCAACAATCCTGATTGGTATATTTTTTAAACCTTTATCTAACCAATTTTGCCTACCGAACTTCTCACCTCTTCAGTTTGGCATAGCATAAACTTTTGTCAATCAATGAACTTTCGTGACCTTGTCTCGCATTAATTCTCCAGACTCAATGAATATATTAGAAATCCTTACGGCAGCTCTTTATGGGATGCCCTAAAAAATTTTTGTAGGAGAATAAATACCATAAACTGACTACAACAATTACCAGTGATACCTATATTTAATTTTAACCAGCATCATATCAGAATCATTATTATAAGCAGCAGCAGCTTCAGCGACGGTTATAATAAATATTTGTACTTAATTAGAAAAATCCGAATTCAAGGAACCCGTAATGATGGAGCTACGCAACCACACACATACTCGCACTCAAACTCAAACGCATATCCTTTCAAAGGATAATCATAACATCATTACGTTGCTCTCGTGGAAGCAGATATCCCAGCAATTGGAGAACATTCACGTTCACCACCGGCTGTATTTGCTTGGAAAGGTTAAACGACACGCATACACGTAAACATTTCCCATTGGAGGCAAACAAATAGAAACAGCAACCACTTGAACTCATTAACGAAACGATCAAATAACAAACAAAGAAACAGCCGCACAGACATTGGCTATAAATGATGGTGAACGGACGAAATAAAGTAAATGGGAGCAACAGAAAGGGCAAACAGAGGGCTATGGTGAAATACTGCCTTACCTAGGTTTAAATGGTTCTCAAATTGCGTGTTATTGTGGAATTTTAGCTCAGACGCTGTTTAAATCTTAGAATTCTCAAGAATCATGTTCTCCATTCAATTAACATAAGTTCATAGTAGGTCACCCTTTTTAAAACTGACATTGCTTTTACATTACAAACAGTTCTTATATGGGTAATTGTCAATGCTTAGAGATTTGAGACAGACTTCTGGGAATGGTCCACTGTGCGACATCAAGAAAAATCGATATAATTTGCTTTTATTATTATCACTTCACCTTGGCTGCCGAGTCGTGTAGGTGTAGCCTTGCACAGTGGAACCAAACCTAAATATAGTATTGCTTCTAAGTTAAAAAACGAAGAGTTAAGCGGTCAAAACCCGGAAGATAATAAAAGAAGAATGTAAAATTATAATTTTTTAAATTCCTAAGGGCAACTGAAGTTGGACGCAATCCGGGCCTTCCAGTGTCAAGGATGACACTTAATCGTTAAGATCGATCAAGTCTAAATCGATGGCATCATCGACATGACCTGATAAATCCTCAACAATTAGTGTCATATCACAAAATTACGAAAAAGCTCCAGCCCATATATATTTGCTGCCAAAAAACAAATCCACCTTTTTAGAGGACTTTCTATTCAAATGAATTTTTCAAGAACCAATTGTGAATTATAAAAAACTTAAATAGAATCATCCTAGTGCAGATTTTTGCCCAATGAAACACGATTCCTAACCACAGTGAGCCGGTCTCGGTGTGTATGTATGTTTACTGTTTTATTTGAATATTTGTGTGTCGGAGTCAAAGTCATTGCCAATTTTGAATGTTCGCGTTTGTGTGATGGTGTCCATAGAACGAAACGAAAATTAGATGAAATTGGAAACATCTTCCAGTATCAAATTACACAAACACAAATATGTTAATGAGCAGAATACTGAGAAATATTGGCTGAATGGCTGAACAAATAAAAGGTTGAAATAGCAAACCGAATTATAGCGGACAGACAGTTGAGAGGGTAAACACAAATCACAGGTGCCCGTTAAACCGCTGCGCTGAGAGGAGTGAGAGCTACTTGGAAAACCTAAACGACCACAGGGAATTCATGCAATGGGAAATGCGAAACACACATATGGTGCTGGAGAATGTGGCGTGTAGGAATTTTGCCAATTTCCACAGCTATGAAAATGTTGTGCGCTGATTGAAGGTATGTTGTAGTATTACCGACAACTTATAATTGGGAAATATGCACGAAAAATGCAAAACATATAGTAAAATTAAATAAGTATGCCTAGTTTATTTTTAGCAAAAATATTATTCAAATACACTAAAACCCAAAAAATAGTCCATTATAGGTTTAGGATATGTATGTGTATTGAAAAAAAATAATATTATTTTATATAATATTGATTCCGGTTAATTTCAAGCAAATGTAACAGTAATTTAAACCAATTATGCATTATGAAAATCTTAAAATTCAGAGAGTATACACCAAACATAGCATAACTGTATACTAAGTTTTTCATTTTCTGGTCGAGTTCACGTTTAAATGAATTTGACTTGATCTTGAAATATCGAACTAACCCTATAAAGTATATATATTCTTGATCGTTATAAAATTCTAAGACGATCTAGCAATGTCAGTTCGTTCGTATGTTGAAAGTAGGGTATCCAACCGATTAACTGTTATTCGGTTAATTGAATAATTGTTTTCAAATATTTGCTCGAATAATGAAGAAATCATGATTTTCGAATAACAAATAATTCGAATAAATTGATACAAATAATCAATTAAACGATATTATTAGTTTTACATAAAAATTCCGAAATTAATATTGTAAATTTATTTAAAATAATCCGTTGAAGATGTTCTATATTTAACCACGGAATTTTTGACAAATTGCTTTCGGATAGGTACAACCATGTTATAAGAACTTTAAATGAATTAAATCATAAATTTGAAGAAAATGCAGAATATATCATACAAATAATATACCCTTGGATTATTATTAATTGCTATTATTAAAATATTTTAAAATTCAATTAGATATTTAAATCGACTACATACAAATTATGCTTCCAACTTATTCTGAATTTCGAATTATATTCTGCTTCATATAAGAAAAAAATTCTTTCAGAAATATTATATAACATAGATATTGTGCCAATATAGGAAATGACTGCCGGCAAACTCTTGTTTATTGCAGATTTTATTTCGAAATGTATTTATATATTATTATATGCAAAAGTTTTCCTTCCTTGTTTAACTTTTATTAATTATGAGTTGAACAATTTCTCGATTAATCAGTTAATCGAATAACTCTTAAGGCATTTATTCGATTAATTGGAAATTCTTTGTTTTCGAATAAACGATTAATCGAATGTCTTAAAAATCCGAATAATTGGATACCTTAGTTGAAAGCGTATTATAGTCGTAGATCGCTTTGGGCTGCAACTGGACGAAATCGGTCAAAGGGAAAATTTGTTCCTTCACAAGGACTGAAAATGCCCATAAAAACCCTAATATGTTAGAATATTTAATCATTTTATTCAATGTGTCTGATTGTCATTACTTGATATGGGGTATGCGCGTTGCCCCTATAACAAAAACGTGAACCATAAAGTGATTATTCTTATTCGTATGGGGTGAAATGTGGCAAAAAGGGATATAAATGGTACCTATCAAACGACAACAGCTAGAAACACGATGTTAGGTATTTACATTCCTCTAATTGAGTAGATGTATAATATAAAAGTATTTTTTTCAAATTAGTACTTTAAAGGCGTAAAATGAGAATAGAGGGATACAAATGATACCAACCAAACGGCTGCACCTAAAATATCGGAATTCAGTGTAGACATTCATCTGATTGCGAAGATACATAAACTAAATGGATTTTTCGAAATTTGTACATTTTGAAGAATTCGGAGTATGCATTCCTCTGACTGTGAAGGCACGAAAAATAACAAGGTTTTTCCAAATTCCTATTTTCGAGGGATACAATGGGAACAGAGGGATACAAATGGTACCAACTAAACGGCTGCGGCTAGAATCATGGAATTTGGTGTATACATCCCTCTGACTGCATAAAAAATAAAAGATTTTTCTAAATAAAAATAAAAAATAAAAAAATAAAATAAATAAAAAGATTTTTCTATTGGTTGAATCATGAGTTAGATTATCTTGGACTGTGTACGTTCATTGATATAATAACATTTTTACATATTTTTTATAAAATTATTTTTTCGATATTTTTGTTTGTTTTGGTTTGGCTATGTTACAAAAATACATATTCCTGTAATGTTACTGCACTTCTACGAAAATCGACAGCCTCTGTGGAATGGAATCCATGGAGGAGGGTATATAAAGTTCGGTCCAGCCAAACTTAACGCCATTTTTACTTGTTTATATTAATTTTCAAATGTTTTTTTGCATGGCTTTAAATAATGATCTTCCCATAAAAGGTTATAATGTATTTTTTGTGGATAATAAAGAGTTAGTGTTAGAAGCTACTTTTCTCTAAATTTCATAATTTTTGATATATTAAAGAACTATATTTATTTGGAAAATACATTATTGCGGTTTCTTCCGTAACTTTGGTTGCGTGTGAGATCGCACATATTTATGTTTTGTAGTTGAAAGCAAATAAAGGGTGATTTTTTAAGAGCTTGATAACTTTTTTTTTTAAAAAAACGCATAAAATTTGCAAAATCTCATCGGTTCTTTATTTGAAACGTTAGATTGGTCCATGACATTTACTTTTTGAAGATAATTTCATTTAAATGTTGACCGCGGCTGCGTCTTAGGCGGTCCATTCGGAAAGTCCAATTTTGGGCAACTTTTTCGAGCATTTCGGCCGGAATATCCCGAATTTCTTCGGAAATGTTGTCTTCCAAAGCTGGAATAGTTGCTGGCTTATTTCTGTAGACTTTAGACTTGACGTAGCCCCACAAAAAATAGTCTAAAGGCGTCAAATCGCATGATCTTGGTGGCCAACTTACCGGTCCATTTCTTGAGATGAATTGTTCTCCGAAGTTTTCCCTCAAAATGGCCATAGAATCGCGAGCTGTGTGGCATGTAGCGCCATCTTGTTGAAACCACATGTCAACCAAGTTCAGTTCTTCCATTTTGGGCAAAAAAAAGTTGGATATCATCTCACGGTAGCGCTCACCATTCACAGTTACGTTACGATTCGCATCATCTTTGAAGAAGTACGGTCCAATGATGCCATCAGCCCATAAACCGCACCAAACTGTGACTTTTTCTGGATGCATTGGTAGCTCTTGCAATGCTTCTGGCTGATATTCACTCCAAAATCGACAATTCTGCCTATTTACGTACCCATTGAGCCAAAAATGAGCTTCGTCGCTGAACACAATTTCTTTCTTTCTGAACTTTCTTAACAGAGCACGCATTTTGATAATAAAATTCAATGATTTGCAAGCGTTGCTCGTTAGTAAGTCTATTCATGATGAAATGTCAAAGCATACTGAGCATCTTTCTCTTTGACACCATGTCTGAAATCCCACGTGATCTGTCAAATACTAATGCATGAAAATCCTAACCTCAAAAAAATCACTCTTTATATTGGGCTATAATAAAAAAATTATTTAAATCAATAGGGACATAAGCTCATAATTATTATTTTGAAATTTTTTCTCATGTAAGATTACGTTTATACCCTTCATTGGTGTATTGTCTTTGTGCATTTGTTTGTAACAACCAAAAGGAAACGATATAGACCCATCGTTTCTTATACAAATCGGCATAGAATCATTTTCAGAGTCGATTTAGCCATGTCCGTCTGTTAACGGCAAATTTGAAACAAATCGAGTAAAATATGTCTTACTAGAGCAGAAAAAGTCAAATCGGGAGCGAAATTTGAATGGGAGCTATATATACCGATCAGACCTATTTTCACCACAGTTGTTCCCAGTTTAAATATAAGATGTTTTGTTAAATTTTGAAGCCAATCTGAAACAATATGTGGTTTCTAAAGCGGAAAAAGTCAAATCGGGAGCGACATTTTGTATGTACCTATGCATTAAGAGAAATGTATAAACCGAATTCTATGATTCTAGCTGCGGCCATTTGGTTGTTACCATATTTATCAGTTTCTCATTTTACCCCCTTAAGAGTACGACTTTCTGAAATCGTGTCTACGCAATTAGAGGGATGTACACATCGAATTTCATTCTTTTAGGTGCAGCCGTTTGGTTGGTACCACTTTTATTATTTTAAAAATGTAGCAACCAAATGGCAGCAGCTATAGTCATGAAATTCGTAGTATACATTCTTCTGACTGCGTAAGCACGAAAAATAAAAAGGGTTTTCGTGCTTACGAAGTCAGAGGAATGTATACTACGAATTTCATGACTATAGCTACTGCCGTTTGGTTGCTACATTTTTACCCCCTTTTTCCATTTGAACCCCAAAAAGTACAAATTTCGAAAAATCCGTTTATTTTACGTGTCTACGCAATCAGAGGAATGTATACACCGAATTTCATTCTTTTAGGTGCAGATGATTGGTTGGTACCATTTTTATTCCTCTATTCCCACTTTACATCTTAACAGTACGAATTTGAAAAATTACTTTCATATTATGTATCTACTCAATTAGAGGAATGTACACACAGAATTTCTAGCGCTTGTCCTTTGATATGTACCATTTTTATCCCTTTTTGCCCCATTTCACCCCCTACGACTAAGAATCTCCTTTGGTGCTCGTTTTTGTTATAGAGGGAATGCGCATACCCAATATCAAGCAACCGATCTTCAAGACGCATTTGTGGAAAATTTGGACGTCCTAGCTCCTTTCGTTTAGATGCTAGCGTGCGTTCAACAGACGGACGGACGGACATGGGTAGATCGTCTTAGAATTATATGTATTTGTAGGGTCTCAGGTCGATACTTCGGAATGACAAAGATAGTATACTCCCATCCTGGAGGTGGCGGGTATACAAAATAATTGAAATTACCCTCAAAAACACAAGTTCAAAAATTGTACTGTTTGACATGGTATAACTCATAAGTCAATTAAGACAAGGGTACACCGAAAAAATTTATACTGGAGTAAAATTTGTTCTGAGAAATGTACTCAGTCTAAGTATATTTGTAGTTAAAATGAGTAAATAAAATTTTACTTGATTTGATCGCTACATCCAAGTAAAAAATAAACTTATATTGTGTAAAGGCAAACAAGTACCAATTCCTTAATTTTAGTTAATTTTTACTGGAATTTTGCACATTTTTTTGAGTGTATCAAAAATCTGAGCATACACTATTTCTCTCTATGACGCACGTAGTGATAGAAACAAACTTTATGCAAATAATTCAATACAAACAACATCATTTTTGGGATATTCAGACCAAGTTCTTTTCTTCTTCTTTTCCTCAAACAATTTATTCAAATAGTGGAGAAGAGAGTGAGCTTCTAAAATGGAATATAATAGTTTATAGATTTTTCTTTCGTACTGCCAAAGCGCCATTACGCTTGCCATAGTGCTGACCCAGCAAGATGGTAGTGATGTGTTTGAGATTTAAGTTAAACAAAGTTGTGTTAAAGTTGTTCTGCATCATTGGAATTGAATTAATAAAATGTAGTTGGAAAAATTTGCATTCATTTGAATTTATGACCATCAATAGGTGTAAATAAAGAGAACATCAATGGTTCTATTCATAAGGTCGTTGAGAATGTACTCCAAATATAACAAAATCAAACAAGTAAGGAAAGGCTAAAATCGGATGTGGCCGACTATATGATGTCCTACATCAGTGCCTGCGTCTATACCTATACGAAACTGATATCGTCGAAGCAACAATTTATACGTTGATTCAAAAATCGGAAACGCGGAAATTGTTTTTTGATGTACTCGATAGGTATGTTGTAATTCTCATTCACGTTGTTAAAGTTCTGCCTTAAGTAGTTGAGATGTTATTCCGAAGAATCACTTCAAGGTCCACTGCAGCTGATTATAATGGAACTAAATTATCCACACTGAAAGAAATACGTTCGAGATAGGGACAAATTTTGCCTTATGTCTGCAACCAAACTTAATTCAATGAAAGATTTAGTTCCGCAACGAATATTTTCGAACGGTGTTTCGTTGCATCAACGAACGTTGACTTTCAATGACCAAATTCGTTGCTTCACCGAATTTTTTGTAGTCTGTGGACTTATATTTCTACAATCAGAGTACATATATAAACCTTTATGGAAACCAAGCTACCCTTATGTAAATTAGCTCCCTGAGATATGCACTACATGTGGAAAACTATGTTATCTATACAAATTTGGAATAAGATGCTAGCTCAGGATTCATTACCAATAGCTAAACCCAAGCTGTTGGTACTTATTTCAATACGAATAATTAATATTACCGTATTTATTGTCAATAAAATATATCACTTTTGAAAATACGCTCAAAAAGTGCAATCGTCCACATCATCGTCTTACTGATAGCAATATAAAAATGTAAGCGAGCTGAAACGATATTTGAATGAAAGTATTCGGTATGAATTTAACGTATTTGGTATCAAGTTTCAGTTTAATTAACTTGAATATAACACAATTAAAGACATGTAGCCAAAAGGCTACAATATGCATATGTATGCAATATTAAGGGTTAAAGGTACCTTCAACGATAATTGTAATTTTAGTAAAAAATAAAAAATATCGGAAATTATACTTTTTGGGGAAAACGGTTCAAGGAGTAAAATACGAGACAGGATTCTATTTAAAAAAATCTATTTTCGGTTGAGAGATTATTTTGAGGGAATAGAGACAACTGATGAAAACAAAAAAATAAACAATGTTTATGGGTAAAGGGATTGTCCAGCGCCCATAAATGGTCTAGAAATGTGAATAGGGTATAAATGGGATGGTTGTGATTGTTCCGCGTTCAACGTAGCTGGTACTTGAAAGAAGTATTTTCAAATATCCTACAGTCCGTCATTTTCCAACTGTTATAAATGTGATTTTTGTTTTGATCTCATTTTTGATATAGAAGGTTACGCCGTACGAAAGTAATTTTTGGACCGGAACCTGACCATATATATACACATGCAACTAGAGATAATATGTCGAAAAACTGTGTACTCAGTTGTTGATTTAGTGAAAGTAAATAAAATAAATTATTATTTGTCTTAATATTTTTTTTCATACTTCCGAGAGCCAAAAACAGGCGATATGGGTATCATATGGAAGAAAAGAATGTCTGTATTACTTTTCATTTTCAAATTTTCATCCTTAAATATTAAAAGATGAATAAACTAAATAAGTAATATGTTTAAAGTATTTTTAACAGTTATTATTCTCTTTCATTTGATAACTCATTAAAGTATTCATCCTTAAATATTAAAAGATGAATAAACTAAATAAGTAATATGTTTAAAGTATTTTTAACAGTTATTATTCTCTTTCATTTGATAACTCATTAAAGTATGCACATAAATTATTAAAACATCTATATCCTTTGGAAATTAAAAGTAAAAATTAAAATTGAGTACACAGCTTTTCTAAGTACGATTTATAGTTTCACATGTATGTTGTCTTGCTCAGGTCCAATAAAATAAACGTAAAATTGTCGCACCGTGTTATGGGAGATTTGTTATGGGAGATTTGAAATCGCAAATTGCACACGAATATCTACACCATTTCCAAGTGTAATTCAGAAAAGATCAACTGTAATTCAGAACTCGTCAATTGAAATTCAGAAATTCCATTTGAAATTCAGAACTCGTCAATTGATATTCAGACATTCCATTTGAAATTCAGAACACATCAATTGATATTCAGATATTCCATTTGAAATTCAGAACTCATCACTTGATATTCAGAAATTCCATTTCAAATTCAGATCTCATCACTTGATATCCAGAAATTCCACTTCAAATTCAGAACTCATCAATTGAAATTCAAAAATTCCATTTGAATTTCAGAACTCATCAATTGAAAATCAGTACTTGTTATTTGAAACTCAACAAATGAATTTCAGAACATTTCATACGAAATTCAGAAGTTATCAAATAAAATTCGGAAAACATTTATAGAGAAATAACTCGATATACTCCAAATTCAGTTATAAAGGGTGATTTTTTAAGAGCTTGATAACTTTTTTTTAAAAAAAAACGCATAAAATTTGCAAAATCTCATCGGTTCTTTATTTGAAACGTTAGATTGGTCCATGACATTTACTTTTTGAAGATAATTTCATTTAAATGTTGACCGCGGCTGCGTCTTAGGTGGTCCATTCGGAAAGTCCAATTTTGGGCAACTTTTTCGAGCATTTCGGCCGGAATAGCCCGAATTTCTTCGGAAATGTTGTCTTCCAAAGCTGGAATAGTTGCTGGCTTATTTCTGTAGACCTTAGACTTGACGTAGCCCCACAAAAAATAGTCTAAAGGCGTCAAATCGCATGATCTTGGTGGCCAACTTACCGGTCCATTTCTTGAGATGAATTGTTCTTCGAAGTTTTCCCTCAAAATGGCCATAGAATCGCGAGCTGTGTGGCATGTAGCGCCATCTTGTTGAAACCACATGTCAACCAAGTTCAGTTCTTCCATTTTTGGCAACAAAAAGTTTGTTAGCATCGAACGATAGCGATCGCCATTCACCGTAACGTTGCGTCCAACAGCATCTTTGAAAAAATACGGTCCAATGATTCCACCAGCGTACAAACCACACCAAACAGTGCATTTTTCGGGAAGCATGGGCAGTTCTTGAACGGCTTCTGGTTGCTCTTCACTCCAAATGCGGCAATTTTGTTTATTTACGTAGCCATTCAACCAGAAATGAGCCTCATCGCTGAACAAAATTTGTCGATAAAAAATTTCGAACCGAACACTGATTTTGGTAATAAAATTCAATGATTTGCAAGCGTTGCTCGTTAGTAAGTCTATTCATGATGAATAGACTAATGCATGAAAATCCTAACCTCAAAAAAATCACTCTTTACATAAATATATATAAATTGATAAAATTCATTAAAGAACACAATTATTTATTTTAATATGTTATTTATTATTTGCATTATCAATATGCAATGCAATCAAGAAATAGATTGTTGGATTGGAAAGGGGAGAACACAAGCTTTAATTATATTTAACAGGAAGTTAATAGCGAATCACTTTTTGAGCGTCAATAGACGTGAAATTAAAAACAACAAAAAGAGCACTTTTCTGTAATCGGAACATAATTTTCATTTCAAAATTTAACTTGGCCGAGTTAACCAACTTTACAAAATAAGTGGAGTGTTACCAAAGACTTTCTATAGAAAGGCAAGACAAGTAATATCGCTCTTTGCTGATATTACCGACGCAACATTGAGAGATGACAGCGAATGCAAAATTTTGCAGCCATGTTTACATGTTAAATCAAAATATGAAAATATCTTTTATTGATAGATGTTTTAAAATATTTTGGTTTCTTAGCAAAACCTAATAAAACAGTAAAATAACAACAAACAATTGTGCTTTGCAGAAGCAAATGTTAATCTCGCATTTCTGAAAGTTAACATACAAATAGCGATATTTCTCCTCCTGTAGTCTTACGATCTTTGTGTTTTGCCATTCTACTCTTTGTTTTAAGAGATTTACATGATTTAATTCCGCCGATCTATAAAGCTAAGATATATACAACCGTAATTAATAAATAATTTACATTGTATGTAGAAATCTTTTAAAAAGTTTTACATACGTCGAATATAATTTCTGAATTGATAACTTCTGAATTTCAAATGAAAAGTTCTGAATTTCATATGAAATATTCTGATATTCATTTGATGACTTCTGAATTTCAACTAACAAGTTCTGATTTTCAATTGATGAATTCTGAATTTCAAATGGAATTTCTGAATATCAAATGACGAATTCTGCATTTCAAATGGAATTTTTGAATATCAATTGACGAGTTCTGAATTTCAAATGGAATTTCTGAATATCAATTGACGAGTTCTGAATTTCAAATGGAATTTCTGAATTTCAATTGACGAGTTCTGAATTTCAAATGGAATGTCTGAATATCAATTGACGAGTTCTGAATTTCAAATGGAATTTCTGAATTTCAATTGACGAGTTCTGAATTACAGTTGATCTTTTCTGAATTACACTTGGAAATGGTGTAGATATTCGTGTGCAATTTGCGATTTCAAATCTCCCATAACAAATCTCCCATAACACGGTGCGACAATTTTACGTTTATTTTATTGGACCTGAGCAAAACAACATACATGTGAAACTATAAATCGTACTTAGAAAAGCTGTGTACTCAATTTTAATTTTTACTTTTAATTTCCAAAGGATATAGATGTTTAAATAATTTATGTGCATACTTTAATGAGTTATCAAATGAAAGAGAATAATAACTGTTAAAAATACTTTAAACATATTACATATTTAGTTTATTCATCTTTTAATATTTAAGGATGAAAATTTGAAAATGAAAAGTAATACAGACATTCTTTTCTTCCATATGATACCCATATCGCCTGTTTTTGGCTCTCGGAAGTATGAAAAAAATATTAAGACAAATAATAATTTATTTTATTTACTTTCACTAAATCAAGAACTGAGTACACAGTTTTTCGACATATTATCTCTAGTTGCATGTGTATATATATGGTCAGGTTCCGGTCCAAAAATTACTTTCGTACGGTATAACCTTCTATATCAAAAATGAGATCAAAACAAAAATCACATTTATAACAGTTGGAAAATGACGGACTGTAGGATATTTGAAAATACTTCTTTCAAGTACCAGCTACGTTGAACGCGGAACAATCACAACCATCCCATTTATACCCTATTCACATTTCTAGACCATTTATGGGCGCTGGACAATCCCTTTACCCATAAACATTGTTTATTTTTTAGTTTTCATCAGTTGTCTTTATTCCCTCAAAATAATCTCTCAACCGAAAATAGATTTTTTTAAATAGAATCCTGTCTCGTATTTTACTCCTTGAACCGTTTTCCCCAAAAAGTATAATTTCCGATAAATCACTTTAATCCGCGTGTCTACGTAATTGGTTTTTGTACGATGTTTACCTTTTTATTCCCACCGTTTCACTTTTGAAATTAAGAATTTTTCAAAAGCTATGCATCTAACTACGCTACTTTTGTGAATGTTTATCCCACGAATTGCGTTGTCCCTGTAAGTACGTATTTTGAAAATCCACAAACAACAACTGTATGAAATATAACCTTTAGATTTCTATAATAAAATCGAGACTTTGAATTGAAAATTTTAAATCCAAGAAAACCATAATTTTTGAATGTTAGATCTCATATCTGACTTCTGAATTTCTGATAATCATATAACGATTTAATTTCTGCGTGATAAAATAAATTGTAATATTTCAAGGTGTTTTCCACCTATACTCCTATTCAATATATATGTACCACATTCTCTGACGGGTGCTATATTAGCTTCGATATGCCTAACTAACTTCAGAAGTATATGTTTTAGATTGGGACGAATGTGTGTGTGTGCGTGGTTACGTAATGTTCTAACATATTTACGGTTATTGCTCTTTTTGGCGTCGTGGTTTCCCGGAAGAGGAAGAACCACTTCCCCATAGTGTGTAGTGTTTATAATGTTCTACGTGCAATTCAAATGGCCAGGGTGTAGTTTGCATGAAGTCCATTATTTTTATAATGCTGCCCCAAACATTCTGTGGGCTCGTTCATTCCGAAGAAGACGAAAAAAAGGCAGCCATAAAAAACTTCGCCCTTTCCATGCTCATTATCATTATCATGATGGTCATGGCCATGCCTCGTCGGCTTGTTACATTTCAAATTTCAATTGGCATTTAGTTGTGCATCTTTAACAACACAGTCGAGCAAACAAACACATACACTACAGTACACTGAAAAGAATTTATTGCATTACCAAAAACCATTTGTTGCACCTAGTCTTGGTGATTGAAATAATTTCCAATTTGAGTCACACTTGTTTGAGTTTTATATCTTTCGAAATTTGAAGCTTATCCGTGAATATCTTGAAAATTGTATCTCAAAAATTTCCATTCGAAACCATATGATTTTCTATTCGGAACTTTACATGTCAAAATTCTTTTATGTCGATTAAAAAACATTTCCTTTCAGTGTAAGTGGCTTACATATACAACAGAAGTTAGCCTTTGAAATCATCCCTTTCCCACTCCCACTCATACAATGTCTGGATATGTTGCTGGCAGTTCATGCATATTTACATCAATTGAAATATTAACCACAATATACATAATTGCAGGGGTGCGGTTAACAGAGTAGCAGTAAAATAAACTAAACTCCACTCCAGTCCAGTGGCCAGAGTCCATTGTTGCAGTCGGAACTTTGAACTGAACTAAAGCCACAGAACAGAGGGATGGAAAGAGAGTGATAGTAGAGGAGGAGGTGGCGGAGAGAGAGAGAGAGGAGCAAGTCCGAAGAAAATAATGTTAATTATGGTTACAATGTATGATGAGGCAAGTGCTGGCCACTGGTAAATCTGTTGGAAAACTCATAACGATTTTCTGTTTCTCCTAGTCGTCAGACAGACATACTCGAGCAATTAAATATTACGTAGGGATACGAGTTAAGGTCTGCGGTAATGTGTATGTGTGCAATTTGAATTGTATTTGTGATTTTAATATACATAAATGAAGATGAATGCTATCATCATAGTCAGGAAATACAAGTTAGAAAACAGTTAGTTAATGGAATTGATTCAACTGTCAGCATTAAAATTAAAATTGAAATTCAGCGAATTTTCCAAGCACGGCCGTGCACAGTCAGAACTGTTTTCCCAAACGCGGAATGATTGCTGTCGAAAATTGTCTGTCAAGGAAAAGGAAATTGAGACGACACTACAAAGTTTATTCTTCTAATATTGTCATCATTACCCCCAGCACAAAGAGAGCATCCAAAGTAGCGCAAAATATCACCATCTTGTGATCTGGAAGTTATGAAAAATCGAATCATCACACTATGGTTTTTTCCTTCTTTTTTGGCATAAACTCTTATTTTAAAGCGACTGAATTGAAATTTGATTTGTATGAATTTTGCATGTTCCTAAGATGACCTACCAAGTTTCATATGATTTGGGACACTATTTCATATAGCTGCCATATAGCCGATCGGACCGATTTGCCCCAATTTTTTGTTTATAAAGCTATTGTAGTCAAATTTGATTTGTATGATTTTTTTTTTGTTCCTAAGATGAGCTATCAAGTTTCATATGATTTGGGGCACTATTTCATATAGATGCCACAAAACCGATCTGGCCGACATGCAATAACAATATTATTTTTAAATTTTCTATGATATTTGATAAAAAAAATAATAATTATACATTCAAATTAAATTTTCAGTATTCATCTCATGTTATTATCTGGTTGTCCTACATTCTGAAAGTAAACATACATATAAGATAGCATGTGTACTTTATTACTTGGTGCGATTGTTTTAAATGCATATTCGGGAAGTGAGTTGTTCTTCTCGTTCGTTTGTGAGCATAATTTCCTTAAAGAGGACGGATTTGATGTTGAAAAGTCGATGCGAAGCCACTTGACAAAACCTTTGACGGGGTGGAAATCGTGATAGTGGTAGTCTGCAGCCATGTAATAAATGTCACCATGCCATTTGTAAATAAACTTGCATTCTATTAAATATAGATGCAAAATGGTCTTGAGCTTGATATGTTAATTACTATAGAATATACTCAATTTTATTCTAGTTCACAATATTCATCTTCTGAAGCATTCGTAATCACATTTTGCCCGACCCACTTTATTTGCTAACGCATAATGACTAGTGATTTCTATTATTATCCTTTTGGCAAGCCATTTTGAGTCCTTTCTCTTAAATCTTTCCAGAGTTCGACAAGTGTTTATTTATATAATTGACGAAGGCTTTAACTTTTTCATTCATTGAGTTTGTGTTCTAGTTATTTAAATGTTTTTGTGTGATAATTTTTAATAGGGCTGTTTTTCTTTAAGCCGGGATAACAAGCTGCGATAACAAAAACGTTAAAAAAATATTTTTTTGCTCAAAATAAAAAAAAAAATAAAAATGTCGCCAACTACAATATACATATATGTACCAAAAGAAATTTCCAAAAAAATATTTTGTGTCGACTTTATTGGACTTAGCCTCGATATACATCATTTTGACTTACACTGGATAGATGACCTATCTATCCAGGCTAAGTCAAAAATTTTTAACACAAAATTATTTTTTCAAAAATTGTTTTCACACACATATTGATATTGTTTTTGGCGACAATTATAAACAAATATTTTTTTATTTTGAGTGAAATTTTAAGATTTTATTTAGATTTTCGCAGCTTAGTTATCCAGTCTTAAAGAAAAACAGCCATAATATGTGCTACTGTACGGCGTCTCCTGAGCGATTGTTGTGTTTCAGCACGACTAAACACAAATTGACACAAACTACAATTTTGATTTTTTCGAAAACTTGTGGATTCGGACAAAAAGATTAGATTTTTATTAATGTGCATATTAATGTGCCAACGAAAGATGTTTCCACTTTTTAACAAACATTTATAGTAACGAATTTAGCAAAATATTTGCTTACTATGAAAAAATGCACCTGATAATTTCAACGATAAATTTGTTACAGTAAACAAAAATCTTCGAATAAACATTTATTTGATTAGTTGAAAAGTTCAGTCAAAATTATGAACTCCTAAAAAGCACTCAATTACAATTACAAACTCTATTCAAAAACACAACATTTTCTAATTAGACATATAATTAGAATTTATTTTCTAGCAGTTCATGGAAATGACAAAATCGCAACGACTGAATTTCTTTATCGAGTGCATATGAAAAATATTTTCAATAAACGGCTTACAAATTTCTTTACTGATTCTCTTAATTTCTTTGTTGAATAATATTTCTTTTTGAATAATGTTTCATTTGAATTCGTGAATTTTTAATTCAATTCAAATTATATTCCTTTCTGTGTAGAAATGCTATGTATGCTTTTTTCCATTTGATGATCTTTTCACCTTTTTACAGTGTTTTTAATTTCCAGCGGATATAGATGTTTTAATAACTTAGTTTAATAACTTTACGAGACTTACAAAGGTATCAAATGAAAGAGATGAATAACTGTTAAAAATATTTAAATTGCCTGCTTCTAACTGTAGTAGTTTAGTATTATCAACCCTTTCAAATTTAGAAAGGGGGAAACATGAATAAACTAAATAAATAAGGGGGAAACTTGTTGTATGTAATATTCAAATAAAAAAAGAATTGTTGATTTATGAAAAAAAGAAAATATATAATTTAAAAGAATATTTGTTCGTATCAAATTGCTACATCTGTGTACTAAGTAGTCTGTAAATGTAAATGTGCTCTTAGCTTTTTGTATTATTTTTATACTCGATTTCTTCTACATTTTTACTAATATCTCAGAAACTGCTGACGATCCCATTGTGAAGTTTTCAGGGTGTGCATCGTACAACATATTTGAACATATGTGGGATTATCAAAACGGAACAAAAAGTAACAAAATAAAATGGGAATAGAGGGATAAATATGGTACCAACCAAAAGCGGCACCTAGAATAATGAAATTCGGTGTATACATTCCTCTGATTGCATAGGCACGTAAAATAAAGGGATTTTTCAAAATTCGTACCTTTTGGGGTCAAAATGGAAAAAGGGGTTACAAATTGCACCAACCAAATGACCGCAGCTGAAGTTATGAAATTCGGACTAAACATTCCTAGGCACGAAAAATAAATGTTTTTTCCAAATTCGCACTTTCAAGGGATTCAATGGAAACAGAAGGGTAAAAATGGTACCAACTAAGCGGCTACAGCTAGAATGATGAAATTCGGTGTGTACATTCCCCTAATTTCGTAGGCAAGTAAAATAAAGAGATTTTAGAAAGAATAAAAAGGGGAAAAGGGGGTAAAAATAGTACCAACCAAATGGCCGCTGCTACAAGCATGGAATTCAGTGTAGACATTTCTCTGAATGCATTAACACACAAAATAAAAATATTTTTCCAAATTCGTAATTTTTTACTCTTACAGCCAAAATTGGTTGAATCATGAAGTTAGGTTATATTTCCCTGTGTACGTCAGATAATGGATTTTCAAAATTTGAACTTTTGGAATTAAAATAGAATGGAAATACATTTATGATGTTTTCAAGATTTCTGACTTATATTTACTTTTTGAATTGACTTAAAGTATTATTTAGATATATAGTATAAACGTATTGGCAGCCTTGCCTTATATGTGTGGTTTGAAATAATATAAATATTGTTATATTTATTTATAAAATTATTTTTCAATATTTTTATTAGTTTTGTTTAATTATTGATTGTTGTTGGGCTAATGTTGGTCAGTGTTATCCTTATGATGTAAATAAAACTATTTCGTTTCATTTTACTTCTCAACGTTTCGTTGTTTGTTTTTCCCAACTTCGTCATCCTGTCGACAAAAATGTTTATGTTATTTGAATTATCTTATTAACTAGTATTACATTTAGACTTTTAGAATTATCTTATTAACAAATTACATTTAGACTTGCGATTAATTTTACATCAGAGATAAATCACTCATATACTACTGGCAGTACCCGCTGCTTCGTACGCGAAAAAGCCAGGTATTTGTTATTAGTTTTATCCGTCTCTGTTTTAGGATAGTATTTATTTGATTTTCTTTTCTAAAATAGTAAATTGGAAACATAGCACTCATATAAGTCAAAGGAATGTGCTTGTCGAGGTGCACTGTTTTATCTGAACTCCCTTCGTATATATATTTTTTATCATTTTCTACCCAGATTTTAACAAAAAATTACAACCGCAGAGCCTTTTATTCGAAAATTATACGTTTTGGTGGCGTTTCTACATGGTCAGAGGAATTTACATACTAAATTTCATGATTCTAGCTGTAATCCTAATGTTGGTACCATTTTTATCCTTTTTGTCCCGCTCTCCCCTTAAAAGTACAAATTTCGAAAAATCCATTTATGTTGCAAGTCTACATTGTCAGAGGAATTTACTCACCAAATTTCTCGAATATAGAAGCAATATTTTAGTTGGTACTATTTTTATCCCTTTTTGTCCCGCTCCTACCTTATAGGTATAAATTTCGAAAAATCCATTATTAAGCAATACTTAAATTAGTACCATTATTATTCCTTTTCGTCCCTCGTAACCCTTAAAAGTACAAATTTTGAAAAATCCAATTTTAATGCGCTTATATATTGTCAGAGGAATTTACACATCAAATTTCACGTTTCTAGCTGTAATACTTTAGTTGGTACCATTTTTATCCCGCTCGTCCCCTAAAAATACAAATTTCGAAAAATCCAATTATTTCGTTTCTATATGGTCAGAGGAATTCACATATCAAATTTCACGATTCCAGCTGTAATACATTAGTTGGTACAATTTTTATCCATTTTTGTCCCGCTCTTCCCTTAAATGTACAAATTTCGAAAAACCCAATTTTGCTTCGTTTCTATATGCTCAGAGGAATTTACATACCAAATTTCACGTTTCTAGCTGTAATACAATAGTTAGTACCATTTTTTATCCCTTTTTGTCCCGCTCGCCCCTTAAAAGTACAAATTTCGAAAAATCCAATTTTGCTTCGTTTCTGTATGGTCAGAGGAATTTACATACCAAATTTCACGATACTTTAGTTGGTACCATTCGTATCCCTTTTTGTCCCGCTCGCCCCTTAAAAGTACAAATTTCGAAAAATCCTATTTTACTTCGTCAGAGGAAATTACATACCAAATTTCACGATTTTAGCTGTAATACTTTAGTTGGTACCATTTTTATCCCTTTTTGTCCCGCTCGCCCCTTAAAAGTACAAATTTCGAAAAATCCAATTTTACTTCGTTTCCATATGGTCAGAGGAATTTACATACCAAATTTCACGTTTTTAGCTGTAATACTTCACTGTTTATCCCTTTTTGTTCCATTTTACCCCCAAAAAGTACGAATTTCGTAAAACCCTTTCTTAGTCGACGTCATATTTGGGAACTACACTGAAAATTTCATGACCCTAGCTTCAGCCGTTTGGTCTGGGGCTGGTCAATGATAAGTCAGTCAGTCAGTAACGCAACTCTTTTATATATATAGATTACTATACTGGACATCATTTTAATGTTTATTTTGGCAATAATATATGTCCGGAATTCTTCTAATCTAACCGATTAAACTTTTTAGCTTAGGATGGGGTAATATACATTTTATCATTCCGTGTGTATCGGGGACCTCATAAAGTATAAATATTCTGGGTCGAGGTAAAATTCTAATACCATCTGTCTGTTTAAAGCACTCTAGCTTGCGAACGAAATTAGCTAGGGGGTTCAAAATTTCCACATATGCCTCTAATGGTTCTAGATAGCTTAGTATTGAAAGTGAACGAAGTCAGTCGAGAGGAAGTAATTTCATCCCTAAAAATAAAATTGTAAGTTTTTCTATTTACGATCTCTACTGTGTAGATGGTCTTGTTCAAGTCCAACGAAAAATGTAAAATTGCCTCATGGTGTTATATTCTGGCTGAATGTAATAATTACTGGTAAAATAATACTCTAGTGGAGGGCATAAATACTGGAGTAGTTCTTGGAGTAGCCTTCAAAGTATGACGAGTGATGTCGCATAATTATCACGTGAAATTTAAAATAATGTTTAGAATTGGCTGACAGAGAGATAGCAGACTAATCGAATTTCGGTCAGTTGACATATAAGATAATTTACAGACATTTACCAACAAGTTGAAAACAATTGTTTACTGGGAGTTAAAGAATAATGGGGCTATGCGTATGGCCTGTAATTAAGATCAAACTCATCAAAATTGTTACAGTTTTCAATTCTTAAAAGGCTCACGATATGAATAGTTACATTTGTGCCATAACAGGCTTATTCATATTTTTCAGCAACGAACTTTGTGTTGAGCTGTGTATTTTTGTTGAATTGAACTGAAGTGAAATACGATCTAATACCAGGACTTCCTTTTGTCCTATCTAAATACAGGTTCAGCTAAATATTACATTTTACCTTTGATCGTAATCGTTTTAGCAGAATTCCTTTATAAAAAATGCTGCAAACCCCTTGATATGGCAGCCTTGTGGTCAACCGCCATGTTCTTTGCTCTACTAGTTCGGTCAAGTACGATAGTGTTAACATCGTTTAGTTGCTTTCCCCTTTTTTGCCCTTTTTCACAAGAACTTTCGTTCCAAGTCCATGGATGAAGTTACATAAATTGCATCAAAAGTTTTGTTTTTGTTTTAATAAATATTATTTTGCTCTAACTTTGAGGTTGTGTTAGTTGGGAGTTGAGTGTTTTCTTTTATTTTTTGTTGTCTGTTTGAAAAATTCAACAAATTTTAAATAAATATTTATGACAATTGAAATGCATAAAACAGACAGACATACGGACGTATGTATAAAGCAAGTAAACGCTGTTGCAGTATGGGGAGATATTTAAGGTGTTTAGTGAACTTGAATCAGGTGGAGGGTGCTTAAAACATCACAGGGCAATAAATGTTTACAAATTTAAGTTTAATTCCCAACTCAGATTCGGTGAATGTGAATGCTAGTACCTAAAATAGTTTTAAGGACTTTTTATATTTTTCCATTTAAATTAGAGATGCAATTTTAGGGATGTCGGTCATTGTAAGGAGGCCCTGAAACACGTATAATTCAAAAAACAGACATTGATTCAAAATAAAGAAGAGTTTCATCGATATTATAGCATTGTGTGTGTTTTATTCGAGTTTACTTTTAAATACGAAAAATGGATTATTCTTTAAAATGACGAAAATTGTAATCCTTACAGCCAGATAGACGACGGATATGAATAGAACGGATGAAATAAACCTTCTTAATGTATTGATCATTTCAAAATACCCAACTACTCTGTAGGTGAGGGAATAAAACTGCACTGTCACATTCAGATTTTATGTTGACCATTTCCTGAAAGTCCTTCACCCTTCATGTGAAACTATTCAATTAGCCAACCAAATGGAAAATTATTTAAAAAGTTCAATCTGTTCCCTAAATAATCATAAATTATTTTATGGGCATGCATATAGATATTAAAAACACTCGTTCTCATACCAACTCCCATTTTGACGTACATTGCGGGTAGACATTATTTTGTATTTGAAAATGTTAGCATTTTTGTTAGCACTGAAAAGGAACATAATTTAGGAGAGCAGTGCATAAAGTGCTTCGTTTCTCAACATGATAAAACATAAATTTAACAAACAATTTAACAAATTGTTTTCAAACTGTACCCAGCAGACTCAACACAAACAGCATCATCAGCAGCAATGACGACAGTGGCAGCAACCACGACAACAGCAACGGCAGCAGGAGCAGGAGCAGCAACAGCAACATCACAACAGCTTTGAACAACACATAAATCCACTTTGCAAATATCAAATACACAACACTCGTACCCTTGTAGTAAATAAATATTATACATTTTATAGTAAATCTATGAAATATTAATGCCATTAAGTACAAAAACGAAATATGTTCTCGTTTTCCTCTACTCCATCTACATAAATACAAATCCCTCTGCACCATAAATGAAAATCAATATTCTATAAAGTATAACGGAAATAGATTCTGAAGATTGCAAAAAATTATCACACAATTCATGCACAGTCGTTTCGGAGAAAATACAAAATAAATGACTTTAGTAAAGTATGGAAGAGAGATGGATCTGACTTACAACTACAAAATGGTAATACCACCACGAAATTGCAGAAAAAGACATTTATTTGTATGACAAACTCTCAGCAGGTAGTTCGTCTATAACTAAAATAAATACCCCAAAAGTGTAAATAAATATACGCTGATGGAGCAATCAGTCTGTGAGACTAGCATCCAGTATTAAACAAGTAAGGAAAGTCTAAAGTCGTTCGGGGTCGACTATATGATACACTCCACTTTCTATCCGAATACAATTCAATTCGGTAAAAAAGTTAAAACGTGAAGAATTTTTCTTTGTTTCCTAATCACAGACTAATATGTCCTAATCAAATTTGTCAAATCAAGTTGTATAGGGGCTATATCCAAACATGGAATGAAGTGACTAACTTTCACAATCAATTTGAAGAAATTCGGTGAAAATATGTGGTTTCTGGGGCGGAAAAAGTCAAATCGGGAGCGAAATTTGTATGGGAGCTGTATGTAAATCAGAACCGATCTGACCGATTTTCACCGTAGCTGTTCCTAGTTTAAATATAACATGTTTTTCAAGATTCGAAGGGGCGAAATATTCTGGAAATCATCACGAAACTATCCAAACTTTACATCCGTGGTGTGTCTGGAATTTACTTTTTGCATTTATATGGCCGGCAACCCATCCTACTGTATATAAGGCCGAAATTTTCAAAAATATTGTTTAAATGTTCTAAATATTAGGGGGAATTTTGAGTCCTTTTTAGGGGAAAAATTTTCCCTGTGGATCGATTTTGCAACCATGAGAAATACTTGTGGAAACTTTATACAGGGTAGCTCATTTCGTTTTGAAGCTAGCGTGCTAGATCTTCTTAGAATTGGCTAGATCGTCTTAGAATTTTACTCAGAATATATATACTATATGGGGTCTCCGATGAATATGAATATTTCATGGCGTTGCATGCTATGAAAATTAATAATAAATTGTCACGAAATTGGAAATTAGGCCGTCCTCCAAAGATAAATGAAAAATGTAAGGCATTATTTGAAAAAGAAATATTCTAATGTCAACGCGTTTAAATGAGGCTCCACGACTTCTGAGCTATACAACTAAGTATAAGTATAGTTCAGAAATTTTGAAATTTTAATAAAGATTTTGTGTTAACATGACATGATATATATTATATTCTTGTAATCACGATACAATTCGCAATTGTAACCAGAACCAAATGAAACTTTGCACAACGAAGTTTTTCGGGACAAGGACGAACGCTATTTAATTTGAAATCGGTTCAGATTTATATATAGCTCCCATACAAATTTCGCTCCCGATGTGACTTTTTCCGCTCTAGAAACCACATATTTCATCAGATTGTCTTCAGATTTGGCAAAACATCTTATATTTAAACTGAGAATACCTATAGTGAAAATAGGTCAGATCAGTTCAGATTTGTATATAGGTACCATTTAAATTTCGCTCTCGATTTGACATTTTCTGGTCTAGAAACCACATTTTTTACAGATCTTCTTCAAATTCGGCAAAATATCAGATCTGTTCAGATTTGTATATAGCTACCACACAAATTTCACTCCCGATTTGACTTTTTCCACCTTAAAAACCACATATTTTAACAGATCTTCTTCAAATTTGGCACCATATTTTATATTTCAACTAGAAAGACTATGTTGAAAATTGGTCAGATCGGTTTAGATTTATATATAGCTCCCACATAAATTTAGCCCCCGATTTGACTTTTACGCCGTAGAAACCAAAAATTTTAACTGATCTTCTTCAAATTTGGTAAATTATCTTATATTTCAACTGGAAATAATTATGGTGAAAATACAAATTTCGCTCCCGGCTAGACTTTTTTCGCCTTAGAAACCGGGTATTTTCACGTATTTTCAAATTTGGGAAAATATCTTATATTTCAACTAGAAATGGGTCAACTCCTTTCAGATTTATATATAACTCCCATACAAATTTCGCCCACCAAGTATTTTTTACAAATTTTCCATAACACGTTATACTTTAACTAGAAGCACCTATGGTGAAAGTGGGTCACTTCGTTCCATATTTGAATATAGTCCCGATACAATTATTCTTCTAGATTTTACAAAGTTGGTCAGGTGCCGATGTGACCTATGATTTGCTGAATAGAGTTGTGTTCGGGTAGAAAGTGGAGTGTATCATATAGTCGGCCAGTCCGACTTTAGCCTTTCCTTATTTGTTTTTATTTAAATACGAAAATGAAAAATTATTTAATTTTGGGTTAGCATATATGTGGGCACATTAAAAAAAATCAGTATCATATCATTTGTTGAGTATTTTTTAGAGAAGTTAGGGACAAATTATTATTTTGGTTTTGAGTACCATGACTTTTGCTGCTCACTGTATATATTCATAGTTCTATGTACTAATGCCCCATTCGATTTTAATTATTTTTTCTATGGAAGTTGCTCAATATGTCTGCTTTCAATCGCAAAAAAAAATCATGGGAACTCACACGAATCCAATGTTATAGAAGGTATTTGCTATTAAAAAAGTTCGAGTAAATTCATAAATTATTAAGAAAGTACCTTTAAAGGTAAATATAATCACTTTGTTTATTATTAATTTATTTATTCATGTCGATTATGCACGCCGACGGATTTGCTGCGGATCGGATTGACTCGATCCGCACTCGACTCACTTTGTGAGGAAAATTGTATTATGTAATCCGTCGGATGACTGCATTACCAATTACATTACATCGATATTACATTACAGCTGTCAAATTAACATTTATAAGCAAATGACAAACAAAAGTAACCAATAAAGTGCGCTGACATATTCTTAGATTTGAAATTAAATAATTGGTTTTTTTATAAATTTGGAAGAAAAAAGTGGCAATAGAAGACAGGTACGGAACAGGGCCGTAAGTGTTTTCAAGTTAACCGATGTAATGTAAGTAGAAAAATTCCTTAAGTGAAAAGTGAATAAATTTTAAATATTTCCACAGGTTTGTGAAGCAATTTCGGTTAAAACAAATAAAAAAACAACCAAAAAGTACTTTATCCGCATCAAATCAGCGATGATTTTCTGTCGGATATTTTTGTATGTGAAGTGAGTCGCATGAGGAATACATAATACGAATGTTTCCGCAACGGCATTACCATCGGCTTATATAATACCAAAATACTCAACTGCGGAAAAAATCCGATCCGCAGCCATCCGTCGGCGTGCATAATCGACATGATTATTATTTGTTAAATTCAATATTACGCTTTCCTCTGTTACTTTCATATTCGTGTAAGATCCCATAAATTCTTAAAGCCATTAATATAAAGCAATGAATTAATAATAGCTAGCTAAGGAAAACAGTTTTTTCTCCTGAAAATGAGCTTTTGTTTTTCATACAAAATATATGATGGTAATACTGGAGTGTATAAAAGATTAGGATCGACAATACTTAACGCCCCTTTTACTTGATTATTTTCCCTTATTGACCCATTCTACATTTTAGAAACCTTTCTTCATTTAGAAACCTCAACCCGAACCCCAAACTTTCAAATGACTATATTTTAAAATTTGTTAATGAATATGTTTTGATTAAAACTGAATTTTTTGTCGGATGTACTTTAATGTTTGAATTATACGTACGATCATAGCCGCCTTCATATTACGAATCTATTAAAAATTTTATGGACAGAACTGATCTGATTTAATCTCTTTAGATCTGAATTTCCCCCTAATCTAATTGGATCTGATTACATTCATATATCCAGGAAGACTTAACAATATTATCAAAAAACAAAGTTGTAGTAAATACATTTGGCAAATAAAATAATCCCAAAGGATGATGGTTCGATGTATCACAGCCTTGACTCTGAGTAATATTTTTATATCATTTTTTATGAATGTAAAGTTAAAACTTGTGTTACTTTTCGATATTAAATTTGCTCCTTTTTGTGTGTGTACGAGTGTGTGTCTATCATTTTTCTTGGAGACTTGGTAGTATGAGGAATCTACTTGCCCGTGCTTGTGTCTGTTTTGCAAGAGCACAGAGTTATTGCTTATTGTCAAACAGTATTGAATAGTTGAAATATTGAATTTTATGCTGTCAATAACGTGCAGCAGCTGGCTGGTTGTACTTTTCCTTTCCGTTTCGTATCAGCAAACTTTCGATCATGGGAGTTGTATTTTGTATGAATATTTATTCACTCGCATAATATATTTGTTATAATGTTGGTATTTGCACGAACACACACACGAGAAAGAGAACGAATTTCATAGATTATTACTGCAGGCGTTTGTAGAAAAATATACATGACGATTTGTTGTCCAACAAACACACACACTTCCTTTCTTTCGTTTCTTTTTATTTTTTCTTTATTTACTTTTACTGCTCTATGTTTATATTGCAACTAAAAATATTGTTGTCTGACATTTGCCATTTGTGCACAGAGTTGGTATTCATAAACATTGGAAATTTTTAGTTTGTAGTTTTTCCAAATAACACATATTTAAAATTATAGGAAACTAGCTGAACCCCGCCCGCTTCGCCAGGCAAAAACAAAAATGGTAAAATTAAAATCAGGTTTCATATTGATCTTATCATATTGATACTATCGTGGTCAGTAATATATACGTTCCAATTTGCAGCCTTCTGGCTCAAAAAAACACTATTGCCACACACATAAAATGAAAATCCAAATTTCGGCATCATATTTATCATTCTCGTGGTCAGTAATATTTATGAACCAATTTTACATCCTATGTCCTTCCTTGGGCCAACACGAATTCATCAAGCCCAAAATCGTGAAAATCAGACGATCCGTTATAAAGTTTTGCGTGTTCACACGGACGGCATTGTCTTTTATAAATATAGATAATAGAGGATGATTGATTCAGAGCACAAAAAAGGAGTTAAATGAATTTTAATACTCTCACCATGGGTTATAAAATTTAGTTTGTTGTTCCATTATAACAAATTTAAATAAAGAAACGATATGTAATAGATTATTCTGGATCGTCATAAAAATCGGCCGGGCGCGATTTATTGTAACCAAATTGATTTAATTAAAAAATTTGTACATTCTACAAAAAAATTAATAGAAAAATCCAACTACAATTGATTGAGAGTGAAAATGAGTTATAATTTGACTTGTAATGTAATGTACATGCATTAGGTACATTAGGCTGGGTCGAGTTCCATACAAATGGAAAAACAATTTCCAGTCGCACCACGAAAATAAAGTTTGAATTTTTTAATGATTATTTGCCAAATATTTCGTTACTAGATCAAGCCATCTGTGAACTAAACGCTCCTTTAAATCGTGTTTTTCCCGTGTAATATTTTTTATGTTACATTTTTGTCCATTTTTTTTTCTGAATAAATAGACCCTTGAAATCACGTTAAATATATGTATTGATTCTTATGTTAGAGTATCTTGGTCGAACTATTGAACCTTTATAGTATCTTTGTCACACAACTGATTTTTTTCGTATTTGGTGTTAGTATTTTATAAAAATTGTATAGCTACAGTCAGTACCTAACGAATGATGCCTAAGTGATGAAGATCGGAAGGAAATTGATACCGTAGCTCTCATTTTTAAAAAGTGTTTGGCTCTGAAAATCCATCTCCTGCATTAAGTTATTTCACAAAAATGGGTTCAGTGTCGTCATGTTTCCTCCGATATTTATCATTTAGGCACCATTCGAAAGGCATTAATTTCTTCTATTTATTTTTCAAATCAAATCTTACAACATTTTCCAAGAAATATGAGTTTTTAGCTGTCACTTTAAAAACTACAAAAAAATCGATATAAACGACCTACGACCAACTTAGAATAATTAAGTCAAGAACAAAAAATTATATTTAAAGGGTTTCCCAGTGTCTATTAATTCAGGAAAAAAATTGGAAACAATTAACTTAAAAAAACAAGTACAAAGGCGTTAAGTTCGGCCGTGCCGAATCTTATATATCCTCCGCCACAGAGTCCATTCCACAGTGTTACCGGCAGATTAGAGGCTGCCGACTTTACATATTATGAAAATTTATGATGCTTCATTATTATACTATTAACAGTCTTGTACAATATATACATCAAAAAGAGAACATTAGGCGGCAATCTTCAAAAATGTAGCCTAATTAGCTAGAAACAATTTCCCTCAAGCCCGACTTTCCCCATTTGCAATTTATTGATTCCAGCTACAGTCTTAATGTATGTACCATTTTGATAGGAAAAGTTTTAATATTTAAGATCCAATATATTGCAGACTGGAATATACTCACCTAATTTCATGATTTTAGCTACAACCTTTTGCTTGGTACCAGTTACATTCCCTTTTCCATTTTGAACCTATTCAGACGAGTTGCTAATACTGAATATCATAATTCTAGCTTTAGCCGCTTGGTTGGTGCCAAAATTAATCCCATTTATTTCCCGAAGGTACGAATATAGAAAGATCTCTTTATTTTTCGCGTCTACGCAATCAAAGAAGAATTTCATTACTATAGCAGCAGCTGTTTGGTCGGTACTATTTTTATCCCCATTTGCCCTATTCTCCGCCTGAAAGTACAAATTTTGAAAAAATTCTTTGCATGTACATTCCTAATATCATGTTTCTAGCTGTTGTCATATCATTGGTGTCAGTTTTATCCCTTTTTGTCCCATTTTGCCCGCAAAATCTTTTATTTATTTTTTGGTGCTTTGGAAGTGTACGCAACAAATTTCAAGTGCATCTGAAATTAAAAAAATTGCTTATGTAGTCTAAATATTAGGGGGTTGTTTCAGTCCTTGTTAGGGAAAAAATTTCCCTCTGGACCGATTTCACCCACCTTCAATCCCAAACGATCTGCAACCATAAGACACATTAAGGGAAAATTTGAACATCCTAGCTCATTTCTTTCGGCTGCTACCATGATTTCAACAGACAGACGGACATGGCTAGATCGTCTTAGAATTTTACCACGAATATATATACTTTATGGAGTCTGCGATGAATATTTCAAGGTGTTACAAACGGAATGACAATCCTTAGGTGGTGGGTATAAAAATTTACACGCGAAAAATATGATTTTTAGGGGTATTTTCAGGAGCGTTTAGCTCAAGCTGTCTTGATATAGGGACGAAATATTTGCAAATCATCATAACACAAGCCAGAGTTTATTTTCGTGGGGTGACTGGAAATTGTTTTTCCATTTGAATGGACCGCGACCCAGCCTAATGTACATATGCAATTTTTTATAGTGATTTTTATACCTTACACCACCTCCGTGGAATAAGGTATTAAAAAGTAGTTTCCCACCTAATGTTTGTAACACCAAAAAATATTCGAGCTAAAATATTCTGATCTTTAAATATTCCAATCGGCTTAGAATCTCTAGCTGAATCGATTATGTCTGCCTCTCCATCTGTCTGCTGCCCATCTAAGTTTATTCACACTCTACAGGTCGTAATTGTTGTCCGATTGCTATGCAATTTGCCAGAAGTATTTTTTGAACTGGGATATTTAATAGAATGCTAATTTATTTACAAATTACATGGTGACATTTATTACTTGGCTGCAGACTACCACGACTTTTCAACATTAAACCCGGCCTCTTTAAGGACATGATTTTCACAAACGAACGAGAAGCACTACTCACTTGCCAAATTTGCGTTTAAAAAAAATCGCACCAAGTAATAAAGTACACATGCCATCAAGCATCCCATTGAGTTGCATATTAAGTATGTGTATATGCAGGTATAGTTACCCAGCAATACTTCTGCCGTGCCAACGCTCATTTGTTTTAGTTTTTTTCGTTTGTATTTTTTGGTCTGTAATCAATATTTGATTTGAACTGGGATGGGAAGGCCATTTTGCATCTATATTTAATAGAATGCAAATTTATTTACAAATGGCATGCTGACATTTATTACTTGGCTGCATTATACTACCACTATCACTAGTATTTTTAGCCAAAGGACGATCGCCATTGAATTTGGAAGAAATCGGTTCAGATTTAGATATAGGCTTCATACAAATATCCCTCCAATTTACCCTACTACTGCTCTAGAATACACATTTTACATTGGATATTGAACAAATATGCAGGATCATGTTATATTTGGTCTAGAAAAAGCAAACGTAAAAGTGGACTACATGGATCCACGTTTTGATATAGCCGCCATACAAATGTACCTCCGATTTACACTATTAGTGCACTAAAATGCACATTTTACGCCGGATCTTGATCAAATTTCCCACTCCATGTTACATTTGGACGAGAATCACATGGGCGGACACGCCCATTTTTAGCCTTTCCTTACTTGTTTTAATTTGCATTTGAAGTAAACATTTAAAATTTCTGCTTTGCTGGAATTTATGAAACTAATGTAGAAATTTATATCGATTGAAAACTTCTGATTAATTTTTAATCTCAATGCTTTCATATAATATTTTTAATATGACTTAAATACAAATTCTTACTCGTACCTTAAAGATATACAATTTTTCCAACAAGACCATACCCTGAAACCATCCGTCTTTAGTATTTCCTTACTTCCTCTTTGCGGCATGTATACATATATGAATTTATATCAAATTTTCAATTATACCTCAACGTAATATTAAATATTTGTTAACAAGTTTAATAAACATTTCCAAGTACACAAGCCATCAACCTACACTTGTGGCCCAACAATTCCATCCGAATGATAGGAGAAACACAAGGGGTTTATTTTATCTCAACAAATTAAAATATGCATATGTAACTATGCAATAATTTCTTGTGCTGAATAAGCTCTTCAGCTTAACAACTTCACCAACATCCCTACTAATCTTCGCAATCATCATCGTCGTCATCACCCGCCTCCTGGTAGATGCCGCACCTTCAGCATGGCACTGCAAACAACTACGTATGGGCATAAATACTAGGACCATGCAACTACTAAATATGATGTGCAACAAATATAAAAATGTAAATTTCAACAGACATTCCATAACAACAAAATGCATTTTCACATTGTGGACGTAGACATAGAAACATAACTGGAATTCATTCATTGTTCATGTCAACAATCCGTATAAAACTAAACATGGGGCAGAATAAACAGTCGAGTTGTATCCTCAAGAGTTGATATACTCCATTTACAATTTACCTTAATTCTTAAAGGCTACAACTAATAATTTTTGGAAATCATGTTTGTTATATATTCCGATGGAAAAGCTTAATTTGTATTAGAAATATAGCCCTCTCAAATAATGTAATATTTTCATTACATTTTGACAGACTTTCGGCACATCATACCACCCTCGTACGAATGCGGAGTAAAAAAATATGGAAATATCAAAATAATCATCACATACATATGTATATACAATGGTGGAAAACGGCATGGAAAAACTATGAAATTGTATAAAATGTTCATTCCACTTCGAAATGTACCGACAAAAGGAACTAAAACATAAGTTTCATTCACACAGCCATAGGTGGGGGATCAACTATTATTTATGACTTTATGGACATACACACACCACACCAACGGGTTTTAAAACCGCTCACCGGTTTTGTGTCCATCCGCCGTCCCATTTTCGAGCATCCGATGTTTAATACGGTTTCAATATTCTTGTTATTCGGGTTTTTATTTATTTATTATGAATTACAATACAAGGTAAATTTATATTCTAATTTTGGGTACTGTGATTGAGCCGGGGTGACTAAGAACATTGTAGCTATGTTCAAATTTGGTAGAACATCTTATTTTTCCAATATAAACACCCATGATAAAAATGACACCATGAAAAAAGATCGGTTCAGATTTATATATAGCCCCCATACAAATTTCGCTCACAATTTGACTTTTTCCGCTCTATAAACCATATACCTTATCAGATTTTCTTCAAAATTGGCAAAATATCTTATGTTTCAACTAGAAACACCTGTGGTGAAAATGGGTCAGATAGGTTCAGATTTATATATAGCTCCAATACAAATTTGTCTCCCAATATCACCTTTTCAGTTCTAGAAACCACATATTTTATTAGATTGTTTTCAAAATTGGCAAAACATATTATATTTCATCTAGAAACACCTGTGGTGAAAATGTGTTAGATCAGTTCAGATTTATATATATCTCCCATTCAAATTTCGCTCCCGATTTGACTTTTAGTGCTCTAGATACCACATATTTTAACAGATCTTCTTCAAATGTGGCAAAATATCTAATGTTTCCACTAGAAACACCCATGGTGAAAATGGGTCAGATCGGTTCAGATTTATATATAGCTTTATATTTATATTCGCTCCCAGCTTAATTTTTCCCCCAGAAACCACGTATTTTATTTATTATTTATTTATTTATTATGAATTACAATACAAAGTAAATTTATATTCTAATTTTGGGTCCAGGGATTGAGCCGGAGTGACTAAGACCATAGTAGCTAGTTATTTGCAGCGACAGACCAGAGCCTCTGGTGGGAATCGAACCCACGACCCCCACGCTGATAGCCGAGCACGCTACCAACTCGACTACCGGGGCGCTCAGAAATCACGTATTTTCAGAGAATTTCTTCATATTGAGCATAACACGTTATACTTGAACTGGAAGAACCTATTGTGTAAATGGGTCACATCATTCCATGTTTGGATATAGCCCCGATAAAAATATTCTTCTCGATTAGACAAATTGGATCAGGTCATATTAGCCTATGATTAGGAAGCATACAAAAATCATTCCCGTTTACAATTTTTTAACGAATTGAATTGTATTTGGATAGAAAGTGGAGTGTATCACATAATCGGCCCGACCGATTTTAGCCTTTTCTTACTTGTTATATTCACAACAAGTAAAAAGACGTTAAGTTCAGCCGGGACGAATCGTATTACAGACAGATTAGACGTCGTCGGCGTCTTATTAAGTAGAATTGAGGTGTCATATTAGGAAAATTGTGATATTTTTTATACACGTTACGATATTTTTTACCATTTCCAACTGTAAGGCATACTAATGTGTACGTTTTAAAATAAATTGTGATGTTTCATTCATTCCCTCAGGATTTCCTCCTGCTGTAATTTCTTGATTCCAGCTACAGACCAAAAGTCTGTGCTGTGTTGATACGAAAAGTACTAATACTGAACATCCATTAGGTTTCACGTCCACAGTGGAATGTACACAGGCTATTTCATGATTGTAGCTATAGCCGTTTGACTTTTTCACTTTGACCCTAAAAGTACGAATTTGGTAAATTCCTTTTTTTGCGAGTCTACGCAGTCAGACGAGTGTAAACACTTAATTTCATGACTCTAGCCGCTTGGTTGGTACCAATTTTAACCCATTTTGATCCTAAAGGTACGAATGTCAAAATATATATTTATTGTTTAGTGTGGTTGGTACCTAAATCTAAACATATAATCGGTAACGGAACTTTGAAAAATATATAAATGATATGAAGTGAATATAACAGAATAAAACGTTACAAAAAATGTTAGTAATATTTTGATATAATTCAATTTCATAATTTTTGATATATTATGAATATGCTAATATCTTTGGTGAAATCGTACTATAACCCCTGTATAATTTTACAAAAAAATTAGAAATATTCATACAATCTAAACTAACAAATATGTATTGAAAAAAATTACAATATTGCTGCCTCAAAATATAAATGTAGGGTTTCGGAACTGATAATTTAAGATTTTTTAACAATTAATAATACACCACTCGACTATGCAATATCATTCTCTATCGCGCTCACATTCTCTAATAAAATTGGAAATATAAAAATTGTTTTCATTTCAGAAAAACCTCTTAATTTTAAAAAGGATTTAATTTAGTATTATAGACGTAGGAGGTAGGGTGTAGGAATGAGTGAAGGGTAAGATGGGTTATCTCATATTTTAGTCTGTATTCCAATTGTTTCTTTTGAACCAGGAGGATTTCTTTATAAATCGGATGGGGGTTATTTTTTATAAATTTGTTAAAGGTTGATTTCAATCAGGGTTGTTGAAGAATCTGATTCTTGTCAGAATCAAAATTGAAACCCAGAAAAATCAAATTTGTTGTCACAGAAATCGATATGATTTTCAAATCAGAAATTTTGTCAGAATTTGGTGTCACAGAATCAGATTTATCGATTTTTTTGTCAGAACTAAACCGAGCCGCTGATAGGTGACAGATTTGCAGTTTTGTTTTGTTTTTTTTTTTGGCGGTAGGTGAAATCGCCACAGTGTGAGTCCTAGTTAATTTGTAACATAAAATAAAAAATTGAATACTTTTTTTAAACGAATTAGAGAAAATACAGGAATACAACGCAGAACGGGTTGTTCCTGGAAATTAATACAGATCTAGCGAAAGGCTACACCAAGCGGGATAAGGTTGTGGTGGATTCTTTTTGACGGCAACTGCCTGATGATCTAAACGGCGCTGGTCCGCCACAGAAAGATGTAAACGGGTGGAAAAAGGTAAAGTATTTTTAAACATCTTGATTTGTATGTATCTTCAAGATGTTTAAAAATACTTTATATTTATACGTTATATTTGTATGACGCAAACAGAGGAGTCCATAGTTCGTCTTCCGCCAAAAATCACAACGTCGCAGCCAATTGAATCTCGCACATTAATAATGTCCAACAACATATTAAAGCATCTTTATTTAAACGATATTGCCCAAAGAAACTGCAAATCATTGTTTGTATTAACACAATGCAACAACTTTCCGCACGAACTCGCTGTTTATACTTACATCGACTCTGGCAGATCCAATGGATTCCTGACTTTCTTCTTGTATCAACAGAAACGCAACGACAGCTCCAACCATCTTCGTTAGTTTTTATTTACCTTTATTCTAAAATTATTAATATCGCAACTTGCAAAAGTCTAACTAAAAAATATAAACAATACAAAACAGCTGATTCGAAAATTGGATTCGAAACAAGGCAAAACCAAGAACATTTCAACAGATTTCATGACACCAATTCTTATCAGAATTGGTTTTCAATTCTGATAAATCATCAATTCTGTCAACCCTGAATATGTTCTTTATGCGAAATATAATAATTTACTTTATTAAAGTTTGAATGTTTTATTATAAAAAAGGAGTTTTTATATAGCAAACAATATTTCGAAAGAAAGATATAAAAAAGAAAAATGTTCAATAGTAGTTAATACTATAAATAAAAATTAAAATTAAAGTAATGACGCTCAAAATTCCAATTTCATCTAACAAGACATCAGCCGATATACATATTTTTATACGAAATATGTTGTGTTATTATTTTGTTTTCTAGGTTCTCATTGATTCTAAAATATTGGGTATACAAATCATAGTATTCATAACCACACACATGCCAAACTCAAATAAAATGTACACAAAATTAGTTATACATATATTCTCATTTTGTAATTTACGTAATTAAATTGAGTAATTTTTTTAGATTTAACAGTAAGGAGCTTGTTCACGACAGAGGATGATCAAAATGTTCCAGGATTGTTGACGAATCAACAAATTATTCATAAATTGTTTTTTTGTCGAATTCTTTAAAATATAACAACTTTTTCATAATTGGGAATTTTTCGTGACTATTTTGGGGACAAGTCTTTGAAACAAGTCAACTTTTTAATAATTGGGGCAATTTTAAGGACAAGGAAAAAATTCATCTGGCAAGCCTGTAAAAAGAACTATAATTTAACGACTGAAAAAGCTCGCGTACCTTTTTTTACGGAAATGCAGTTCGTCGTTTTTTTTTCAAAAGAAAACCCTTTGCACCGGTTTTTTGATGTATAAAAACGGTTTTTTGGTCACTCTAATACTCATACACAATGTGTATTACACATTTGCTGAGTGCAATTTGAATGTCTGTCGGTGCCTGTGTGCCTGCATGTGTGAATGGTAAATTATATGTTGGTATTGAGTGCAACAATGAATGTGTGTGCGTGCAAGTGCATGTGTGGACTTTAATAAAATTTTAATTTTATATTTTGACTGTCATCACTGAAATGAAATGAAAAACGCATAATACATGAGTCTTTACTGCCGGTGACATGGTATTATGTATAACTACAAGCACCCCTACGAGTCCACGCATACACACGTACATTGCAATTTATAAATTCACACATGGATTCAACAAACGAACACTCATACAAGTGTGAGCCTGTCTGATGATAGTTTTTGGCTGATTGTGCGTATACCAGACAGGGAGTGACTGAAGTCGGCCTACAATGCGATCACGAAATGTGACATGCAAAAGGGTGTTCAAGTCATCAACGTGATACATTTTAAAGGATTTGCGACGACAACACACGGATAGTCAGTGTCACAAATTGTCAGAGATTTTTTTCTATATTGAGAAATTATCAGAAAAAAATAGTGAAATATTGGATAAATGTAAAAATGAAAAAGACTACGCTCACATATAGGGGAGGCTACCAAAATGCGAAAACAAATATATCGAGGGCTTATATTCAAAAGTGACTATGAACCATTTTCTCGAAAATGAGTTTTTGATGCAAAATTATTCTCTGATTTGGATATCATCTGTCATATAAATTTGGAGAAAATTTTTTGAAGAATTTTTTTAAATATTTCTGATTTCGCTATACACTTACACGTTAGTATGTGACTGCAAAAGTGGTTATTAACATATAAGTAAAATAAATAAAATAGTTCAAAAATGGAGCATCATAGAATTTTTTCTAGATTTAAGGTATATCGTCCTTTCGCCGTCAAAAGCCTTTTTCTTGCAAAGTTATCAGACTAAAAGTCAAAAAATGTGAAAAGTATCCTATTCATATTGAAAATGACAAAATAGTTTTTGGCATATGATTCTGATTTTGTGTCAGAAAAGTTTCAGAGTCCTGGATAGAGAAATTTAAACTATTTTAGATTTTCTCAACACTTGCAGCGATTTTCGACTTCATATATATCACAAGAGACACAATACACAAACAAAAAGTCAATCGGATCCCTTGGATATATTGCTAAAAAATCACAAAACAAAATATCATGCATGAAAATAATGTACGCCATATTTCCCGTGAAAATGAAAATTTTCTAAACATATCCAATCTATATACATATTTTGTTTGCCGTGCCCAAAATGGTACCAATCTAACGGCTGAAGCTGGAATCTTTAAATTCTATGTGGACATCGCAGAAAATGCGTTTTTTACACAACATTACCAAAATCTCATTAAAAACTTTAACGAGTTTTAAATAAATCTTAGTTATATATTTGGGCATTAATGGCTACGTGATTATTTCAACATTCATAGTGTTCAATTTCAGATACACCCGTTTTGTTTGCCCCATTTGAATACACTTTTCCCATTTTCACACTAAAAGTACGAATTTAGAAATGCTGTTTCTTCTACATCTCCACGTAGCAAGAGGAACGCACACACCATGAACATTTTTATGCCTTTTCTCACCGTTTTCTACATAAAAGTAAGTTTCGAAATATAGAAAATAAAAAAATAATTGCAATTATTTATCGATAAAAATGAAAATTTATATATAAAAAATTAAAATTAATTTATTTTTTGTGAACAAAATATAATTATTTTTTGAAAAAAAAAAAATAAATATAATCAAAATAAGTGAAAATTACTTTAAAAATTATAAAATAATTTTGAAAAAAAAAATATTTTTTAAAAAATATATTCAAAAAAATATGTTTTCAAAAAAAAATAGAAATATTTGGTGAAAAAAATTGAAATTTTATCAATGAAATATATTTTTAATTTTTTTCTACAACTTTTGTTACAAATAGCTAAATTTTTGCTTCCCTCACAAGGACCGAAAGTACCCAAAATAACACCTAATATTTTAGAGTATTTAAGCAACTTCTTTCAATATGTTTGCTTGTACTTACTTGATATTGGCTTGAAATGATTAAAAAAGTGCATGTTGCACGTTATTCGTAGGTGGTGATATTGGGCAAAAAGGGATAAAAATGGTACCTATCAAACGGCAATAGTTAAAAACACTAAATTGCATTCCTCTAATTGAGTATATACACTCCACGCCACTTGAATAGCACACCCTTTAAAAACTCGCCGAAACTGTCAATAAATCGAAAAGTGCTTTACAAGTAACGGGTTATTATTTAGTTATATTTTGAGTGCTTACTTTAGTTCCTTCTGTAGCAAAATCTGTGTGCTGAAAATGCCCGTTATACGTTTTTTGCTATTTTGTTTTGTTCTTCATTGAAAATCGAGTACAAATTTTGCGCCACTTGAATAGCACACCTACTAAAATCTTTAGTTATCTCCCAGTATGTGGACATGTGCGGTCGTTAATCCGATTTATTAGTTTATAAATACATTTTCAATTTAAAATAAAGTTTAAATGGGTCGAGGAAAGGCATTATCTGAGGCGGAAAAGGTCAAAATCAAAGTATTCAATGAAATGAGCCTTTCCGTATCGAAAATATCTAAAAATATCGCAAGAAGTCGAAAGGTAATGCCCTCATTTTTTGTCAAATGAGTCTAAATGTGGAAAAAAACATTAAAGGCCGTACACATAGTGTGCTCTCCAATGCGGACAGGCAACATATTTTGAGAGAAGCTTCAAATTCTCATGACTCAATAGCCAAGATAAGACAAAACGCTGGTGTTAATGCAAACTTGATATTTCGAAATGTGAATACCTAAAAAGAATAAAAATTAAGAAAAAGCCACCACTCAATCCTACCCGTAAGATGCAACGCCTTACTTTCTGCCGTGCTAACATAACCTGGTCCACAGAGTGTCATCGTGTTGTCTTCTCAAACGAGAAGAAGTTTAATTTGGAGGGCACCTGCAATTTTTTGAAGACGACGATGAATGCAACGGCGTACATTGGCGTCCTACAAACGGCATTCCCGTTCTTTACGAATCTTTTTGGACCTTTACCATGGACATGTCAACATGACAACGCACCAATTCATACTGCTCGGAACCTAAAATCGTATGTTGAGAGACAAAATGTAGTGCTATTAAACTAGCCCCCCTATTCACTGGACCTCAACATTATCGAAAACGTTTGGGGATGGCTAGTCCGAAAAATCTATGTGTCTGGACAACAATATTCAACCATTCCTGAACTTGTCCAAGCCATACAACTAGCCTGGAGCTCCATACCTCTTAATTATATTTCCCAGTTGTACGAATCAAACCCAAACACGATTTGTGAAGTATTGGTCAACAAAGGGGGTACGACACACTACTAAATATAAATTATTTTTTGTTAAAATATGTAAACGTAAACGTGAAATAAAATTAATATGAATGTTCGATGCCGAAATGTTTTCGTATTCGATTTTTGTGAGGAGGTGTTCTATTCAAGTGGCGTAATTTTTAGGAGAATTTTTTAGATACTTTTGGAAAAAAACATTTTATACAATGAACTATTAGACATATTAGAACAACCCAACTGTGGCCGATTCGAAATTAAAAAAGATAAAACTAAAAAAATATATATGTATTTAACGTAAATGGTTGGGGAGATATCGAGCGTGAAAAAAAAAATGTTTTAGATATGCTACTCATGTGGCGCGGAGTGTACATAATATAAAAATATTTTTTCCAATTTCGTACTTTTAGGGGGTAAAATGGGAAGAGATAGATAGAAATGATACTAAACAAACGGCTGCACCCAAAATAATGAAATATGGTGTATACATTCCTCTGATTGCGTAGGCACATACAATAAATGGATTTTTCGAAATTATTTTCCTTTTTGGGTTTAAAATGAGAAAAGCGGGATAAAAATGGTACCAACCAAATGACCCCAGCTAGAATCATGGAATTCGGTGTAGACATTCCTGTGACTGCATGGACACGTAAAATAAAAATATTTTTCCAAATTCGCACATTTTTACTTTTACGGCAAAAATTGGCTGAATAATTAAGTTAGGTTATCTTGAACTGTGTACGTGAGAGATAATGGATTTTCAAAATTTGTACTTTTGAAATTAAAATAGAATGGAAATGCAACCTGTAGTAGCTGAGAATGTGACCACTATCCCCTAATAGTATTTAAGCTGTTTTGAAGACTGCTGCCTTATATTTATATTTGCGTGGTTCAAAATAATAATTTTTTTATTTATAAAATTATTTATTTATATTTATGACAAAGATAAATATAACTTAGCATTTAAGACTGACAATACTGTCAACCACTTATTTAGTAGGACGAAGACAAAATTAGAAAATGGGGAAAAATCTAATGTGGTCTACAAAATCAAATGTAATGGGGACAAAACGAACGTATGCCAGAAGGTATATGTTGGTACTACTAAGACAAAATTAAAGACTAGAATATCATCTCACAAATCTGACCATAAAGCTATTAACAGACCATTAGAGCAGAAGACAGCTCTTGCAGCGCACTGTACCATCACAGGCCATACACCAAATTTTGACAATGTAGAGATACTGACAGAGGAGAGAAATTATAATAGAAGATACACTCTTGAGATGTTACATATTATTGACGTTCCTACCAACAAAAGACTTAACTACAAAACTGACACAGATAAATGCGCCAAAATCTATCGTTACACAGTAGACAAGTACAGACGATCAAAACTGTCATCAGTAGACGAAAGCACGCAAAACCGCTCGGACTGCAGATAATCTATATATATAAAAGAGTTGCGTTACTGACTGACTGACTTATCATTGACCAGCCCCCAGACCAAACGGCTGAAGCCAGGGTCATGAAATTTTCAGGGTAGTTCCCAAATATGACGTAGACGTCGACTAAGAAAGGGTTTTACGAAATTCGTACTTTTAGGGGATAAAATGGCCCAAAAAGGGATAAACATCGAACCTTCGTCCTGACTAAACGGCAGTAGCTATAAACATGAAATTCAGTGAGTTCCTTGCAATGACCATGCAGGGATTTTTCGAAATTTGTACTTTTAAGGGCCGAGCGGGACAAAAAGGGATAAAAATGGTACCAACTAAAGTATTACAGATAGAAACGTAAAATTTGGTATGTAAATTCCTCTGACCATATAGAAACGAAGTAAAATTTGATTTCTTCGAAATTTGTACTTTTAAGGGAAGGGAGGGACAAAAAGGGATAAAAATGGTACCAACTAAAGTATTACAGCTAGAAACGTGAAATTTAGTATGTAAATTCCTCTGACCATATAGAAACGAAGTAAAATTTTATTTTTTTGAAATTTGTACTTTTAAGGGGAGAGCGGGACAAAAAGGGATAAAAATGGTACCAACTAAAGTATTACAGCTAGAATCGTGAAATTTGGTATGTAAATTCCTCTGACGATATAGAAACGAAGTAAAATTTGATTTTTCGAAATTTGTTCTTTTAAGGGGCGAGCGGGATAAAAATGGTACCAACTAAAGTATTACAGCTAGAATCGTGAAATTTGGTATGTAAATTCCTCTGACGATACAGAAACGAAGTAAAATTGGATTTTTCGAAATTTGTACTTTTAAGGGGCGAGCGGGACAAAAAGGGATAAAAATGGTACCAACTAAAGTATTGCAGCTAGAATCGTAAAATTTGGTATGTAAATTCCTCTGGCCATATAGAAAAGAAGTAAAATTGGATTTTTCGAAATATGTACTTTTAAGGGACGAGCGGCAGAAAAAGGGATAAAAATGGTACCAACTAAAGTATTACAGCTAGAAACGTGAAATTTGGTATGTAAATTCCTCTGACCATATAGAAACGAAGTAAAATTGGATTTTTCGAAATTTGTACTTTTAAGGGGCGAGAGGGATAAAAATGGTACCAACTAAAGTATTACAGCAAGAATCGTGAAATTTGGTATGTAAATTCCACTGACGATACAGAAACGAAGTAAAATTGGATTTTTCGAAATTTGTACTTTTAAGGGAGAGCGGGACAAAAAGGGATAAAAATGGTAACAACTAAAGTATTACAGCTAGAATCGTGAAATTTGGTATGTAAATTCCTCTGACCATATAGAAACGAAGTAAAATTGGATTTTTCGAAATTTGTACTTTTAAGGGGCGAGCGGGACAAAAAGGGATAAAAATGGTATCAACTAAACTATTACAGCTAGAAACGTGTAATTTGGTATGTAAATTCCTCTCACCATATAGAAACAAAGTAAAATTAGATTTTTTCGAAATTTTTACTTTTAAGGGGCGAGCGGGACAAAAAGGGATACAAATTGTACCAACTAAACTATTACAGCTAGAAACGTGTAATTTGGTATGTAAATTCCTCTGACCATATAAAGGGTGATTTTTTAAGAGCTTGATAACTTTTTAAAAAAAAAAACGCATAAAATTTGCAAAATCTCATCGGTTCTTTATTTGAAACGTTAGATTGGTCCATGACATTTACTTTTTGAAGATAATTTCATTTAAATGTTGACCGCGGCTGCGTCTTAGGTGGTCCATCCGCTTAGTCCAATTTTGGCATTTCCACGTTTTTGAGTAACAGAGACCCAATTGGTGCGAACGGCGACGAATCGAAAATTGGTGGTCATCATTAACACTGGCCGATACAGCTGCGATATTTTCTTCAGTTCGCACTCTACGTAAGCGTGTTGGTGGTTTAATGTCCAACAATGTAAATTTGGTGCGAAATTTAGTCACAATAGCCCAAATAGCCGCTTCAGTGGGTCGATTAAACTGACCATATAATGGAAGCGCGCAATGAACTTTCTTAACAAAGCACGCATTTTGATAATAAAATTCAATAATTTGCAAGCGTTGTTCGTTTGTAAGACGATTCATGATGAAATGTCAAAGCATACTGAGCATCTTTCTCTTTGACACCATGTCTGAAATCCCACGTGATCTGTCAAATACTAATGCATGAAAATCCTAACCTCAAAAAAATCACTCTTTAGAAACGAAGTAAAATTGGATTTTTCGAAATTTGTACTTTTAAGGGGCAAGCGGGACAAAAAGTGATAAAAATGGTACCAACTAAAGTATTACAGCTAGAATCGTGAAATTTGGTATGTAAATTCCTCTGACGATACAGAAACGAAGCAAAATTGGATTTTTCGACATTTGTACTTTTAAGGGAAGAGCGGGATAAAAATGGTACCAACTAAAGTATTGCAGATAGAATCGTGAAATGTGGTATGTAAATTCCTCTGACCATATAGAAACGAAGTAAAATTGGATTTTTCGAAATTTGTACTTTTAAGGGGCAAGCGGGACAAGAAGGGATAAAAATGGTACCAACTAAAGTATTACAGCTAGAATCGTGAAATTTGGTATGTAAATTCCTCTGACCATATGGAAACGGAGTAAAATTGGATTTTTCGAAATTTGTACTTTTAAGGGGCAAGCGGGACAAAAAGGGATAAAAATGGGACTAACTAAAGTATTGCAGATAGAATCGTGAAATGTGGTATGTAAATTCCTCTCACCATATAGAAACGGAGTAAAAATAGATTTTTTCGAAATTAGTATTTTTAGGGGGTGAGAGGGACAAAATGGGATAAAAATGGTACCAACTAAAGTATTACAGCTAGAATCGTGAAATTTGGTATGTAAATTCCTCTGACCATGTAGAAGCGCAGTATAATTGAATTGTTCGAAATTTGTACTTTTTAGGGGGTAGGCAGGACAAAAAGGAGTCCAATTTAGGAATTGCAGCTATAGTCGGGAAATTTGGAGTGTAAACTGTGTGTAAATCGCAATCTAAAGGATTTTTTGACATTTTCTTATAGGGGTGAGCAACAAGGGATAAAAGTAGTACCTACTAAAGTATTGGAAATTTGTACTTTTAAGGGGTGCGCGGGACGAAAAGGGATAAAAATGGCGTACAATCATTTAATTACGTAAGCGCGGAACATAAATGGATATTTCAAAATTTGTACTTAAAAGGGGGGATACGGCACAACAAGGAATAAATGTGTTACCAAATAAAGTACATATTTTTAGGTGAAGCAAAAACACATTTTACCTATAGTGATTTTTCGAAATGTGTACTTTTTGGGAAAGAAGTGCTAGATGTTATAAACTGGCTGGCTGAATCTAGAAACATGAGATCGAGGATATAAATGGTTGTAATATTTTGTTCAAAACTTGGTGGAAATTATACATACGAAGTAGTTAAGCTAAAATAGTGTATATCGACAAGCACAAAAAATGTAATTATCCATAAATTTGTTTAACTTTTTGAAAAAAAAAAATTTGTAATGTAAATGTGTAATTATTTTTTCTGTATAGTCACCCCTGAAGATGATTGAAGATTTCAATCGAAATATTGGGATTAAATAAATAAATTATCAAAAACAACAACACCTGTTTTTCAAATAAAGCCTACAGCCGAACAAAACAAAAAGAAATTTTTTTTTTAATAATTTTGTTTATATTAGCCGACAGTCTTTATGGAATGCAACCCATGGTGGAGGGTATATAAAGTTCGATCCGGACGAACTTAACGTCGTTTTTACTTGTTTAAATTATTAAAATAATATATTTCACGCAAACTCTTTGATAAAATTTGAATTGAATTTATTCTGGGTATTCTAAGTTGTTTCCACTCAAATCAAAAATATCAATCATTCTTACACTCTCCCTCCTTTTCGCAATCGCACAATAAAGTTTTTGCTTGGCATAATATGTATAATGCAATTTAACATAGAAAGGCACGGTCTGTTGTATGTCTCTGCCTCACTGTCTGTCTGTCCGTCTGTCTGTGTGTATGACTGCCTGAATTGCTGATGTTATTTTCTGAGCTCAAGTTTCATTTTGTAGTGCAGTTTTTTTGATTGTGGTGCACAGGACGGGCGGACTACACCACAGGAGTAATTTCGAAAGTATTACAACCTTCACTTTTTCCTTGTGAATTTATGTGCGCTCTCTGCGCCTTAGTGCAGAACAAAAGGTTGAGTGAAATATTAAATTCAAAAATAAATTTTATATTCGTAGTGTTTAAGTCATCAGCAACGGGAGGGGAACTTAAACATGTTGTATCATAACCTGAGTTATTAACATATTTTCGGTCAGTTTTATTTTGGTTGCCAAGACCAAGAGCACTCACAATGGAGTGAAGGGTGAATGAGATGAATACAAAAAGAGAATATCGTGTAGGATCCTTTAAAGTCCAGGCAAAAGGTAGATAAAGTCAAGGCTTAAGCACTTAAGCAAACTGTAAATGTAAATGCAATAAAGAAAGCAACTGCAGAGTAAGAGTTGAATTTTTGCTTTAAAATTGAAGGAATATAATTCAAGAACAGTGTTGGAACACAGACACTCAATATTCGATAATGGACTTTTTCAAAAATTTAATAATTATCGTTTTCGTATCTAACAGTTGATTTATATAGATAATTTTTTCAAGCGGGAAATTTTAAATGTTTACTCTTGGGGTAGTGTGCGTAGGGTATAATATATTGAGCCCCGCCCAATTTTAGTGTTTTCACATTGTTTTTTTTTATAATTAGTACTTGTCGCCATTTTTAATGATAGTAAAATTCGATACAACATCTTTGTTTCTTGTTCTTAATATTTTTGTACTTAAATCAGTTTTATTCCATTTGCATGAATATTTAATCTGAACAACACAGAAATGGGTATGAATCCATAAGCAATACTCCTTTTAAGAAAAAAAACACAGCAATTTCCACTTGATTTATACTTAAGTAATTTGTCATTCCTTCGAAAATCCATAAAAGGGAAGTTAAACCACAGAATACTGGTACATCGCAGTACAATCAGTTTTTGCTTGACAGAAATAAATATATTTACAACCACATATACATTAGACTGGCTTCATTTTTATTGGAGCAAAACAGTTGTAGATGTTTCCGACTAAACTGAATGGTTGGTTTGTTGAATGCTTTGTCTCAAAATATTTCGCCTATCCTTTCGTGCCATGGGGGTCTGGTCGGAGCCTTTTCAAACCATAGCATAAATCTACACATTGTTCATTACACCGTACGACAATTTTTAAAAAAGTCGTTACGCATCAACCGAACGATATACGTCTGAAACTGTAGGCAATATGGAGATTGGAAATGAAAAATTGAAAACGCAAAGTCCCTCAACAGGACAAATAATTTTCAAAGGATGACTTTTTACATAATTATTTTGAATACTTATTCACACTCTACCATACCAACAAAAGTCTCAAATTAAAATGAGAATATCTGCCAAATATACTTAAAATTTGATACTTATATCTTTATTAGTTTAGTATCGACAAATACGCTTAGATTCATGAACAAACTATTTTCCAAACCTTCATTAAACAATTCAGATTTTATGTTGTCGTGACCAAACCTAATATACAAGCTCCCATACACACATCGTCCTGTTTCAAATATTTAAATGGATTTTTTCCCACAACAAAAATGTGAGAAATGATTTTTCCAATTCCTCTTTTAACTAAAAAAGAGCGAACTGAATTTTCCTCAACATTACGCATCCTTTATGCACACAAAGGACTTTCAGCCATGATAAAAAAGAATCACAAAAGGAGGATACAATGTGCAGTATTCGTACGATGGAACGGTCCTATCTATATGCACACGCGCGCCCGTGCACACATATATATATATATATATATGTACAATAGGTTGGGTTGCGGTCCATATAATTAAAAAATAATTTCCTCGGAAAAAAAATGGATTGTTTAATGGTGATTTGTCCCTGTGTCAAACCGACTGTGAGCTACACGCTCTTGAAAAGACTCCAAAAAACAATAGTTGGGTGGGCCATTTAAAATTTGAAATTAGAATCTTGGAATCTATATTATAAATATATATTATATATAGATATATATATATATGTTTGTGTGTGTCTGTATGTTCTGTATAGGACGCCAAACCTGTGGACCGATTCGCCAGAGATTTTTACTGTGGCTAACCAGTGGAAAGAGGATGGTTCCTGCTATGTTATGATAGGACAAAGGGGAGTGGTATATGTAAGAAGCAGGGGAATAGGGAAGAATGAACCCGTGCAACGCCGGCTACAAAATACTAGTCGGCTATACAAAGTACTGATTATTTTCTCAAATTTCTGATTTTAGTGGAAAGGTTGAACTTTGTCATTTAATAATGGAACACAATATCGTTCATATAACTACCACGACTGGACCGGCAGTACCCCATCCGAATCGAATCTGTTCAATGGCAAGTTCCACTTCATATTTCAACGCTCCAATTATCTCTGGATAGTTTGAGTAAGATTTATCCTTAATGGCACCCAAAAAAATCAAAAGGGCTGATATTATAGCTCCGAGGCTGCCAATCATCACAATTTTGGCTGATTTTTCGATTTTCAAAAACAGTTCGCAAAATATCGGTAATTGCGTTGGCTGTGTGGCCACGTCTTGTTGAAACCAAATGTCGTCCCTGCCATTCTCTTGCATTTTTTGAAAGAAAAATTCATTGAGCTCACCGTTGACGGCAACATTGGCTCCGTGCTCATTTTCGAATAAAAATGGCTCAATGATGCGCAGCCCAAAATCCACACCAAACAGTGACTCGTTGTGGATGCATTGGCTTCTCAAAAATCACGTGTGGGTTCTCTGAACCCCATATGCGGCAATTTTGCTTATTGACATAGCCACCGAGATGAAAAATAACATCGTCTAAAAACACCATTTTTTGGTAAAATTCTTCATCTCCTGCCAAACAATCTTCAGCCTATTGTGCGAAGCGAAAACGCGTCATAATGTTCCATTTGTTGGATCAAATAAACTTTTAAGCCTTCATACCGAGGTCTTTATGCAAAATTCGTCTCAAAGAAGTGTGAGAAATGTTCAGTTCCTAAGAACGATGACCTGTTGATGGATGTTCTTGGACATTCTCAGCTTACAAAAAAATTGTTGGATAATTTTTTTAAACATTTTTTTATTTTTTTTTACTAAAATTCCAATTTTCGTCGAAGGTGGGTGTAATAATTGTTTATCATTTTGGAAATATAAATCCGATCTCTCTCGCTTATATGTTCAATTAAATTAAATTTTGATCGCTACACATATCGCGTTAACTTTCACATAGAAGCAGTCTCCAAAAAAGTGCGAACCAAATTTAAAAAAAAAATATTTTGGGCTGGCACGAAAAAATCACAGAAAAATCTTAAATGTTTTATTATTTTTTGCAGCTTACATGCTAAATAAAAGCAATGTTTACACACTAAAGACATATTCTTAAATATAGAATTGTAGACGCAAAATACTAAAAAGTAGGTTTTTCTAAATGTGTAGTCATCTAGCACGGAATCTAGCACCCTTTGTAAATTAAATGACAGAATATTTAGTTGTTTTATAATAGCTGAAATTTTAACAAAAAAAAAAAACAATGTCTATTTGAAGAAAATCTATGAATAAATGTAGAAGTTAGAAGTTATATATAGAACAAGTAAGAAGGCGTTAAGTTCGGCCGGGCCGAATCTTATATACCCTCCACCACGGAGTGCATTCCACAGTATTACCGGCAGATTAAAGGATGTCGACTTTACATAGAAGTACAGTACCATATTACGAAAATTGTGATATTTTCATGCACGTTACTATATTTGTTAACTATTTCAAACTATAATGTATACTTATGCGCACTGTTTAAAATCTACTACTATATATAAATAAAATGCTGTAATTGTGAAAGTGAACTTGCCTAAATTTTAGGCGATTGTCAGTCGCCATTAGAAAGGAGCATTTCCAGATACACACAAAGTTATAAGAAAAGTATAAATTTAAAAGATATCCCTATTCGCCCCATTCTCCACCAAAATTTCGAAAAAAAAACTCTTTTTCGAGTCTTCATAGTCAGAATGTATATACCGAATTTGATGATTTCAACTTCAGCGGTTTGGTAGGTCCCATTTTTATCCCTCTTTTTAATTATATCCCTTAAAAGTACAAATTTCGAAAAATCCCTCTATTTTACGTGTCTATGCAATTAGAGGGATGTACACACCGAATTTCATGATTCTAGCTGTTGTCGTATCATTGGTACCATATTTTATCCAATTTTATCCCATTTCTCCCGCTAAAACTTTTATTTTCTTTGTGGTGCTTCCAAGCTACAAGAGGAATGTCCGCAACAAATTTTAACTGTATGAAAATAAGCCAAGCTACCAATATTTGTATACTATATATATAATGGATATAATACTTCAATTCATAAAGTAAATATAAGGGAGCAATCATAAATGCCCTAAATATATTTTTATTTTCCAAAGTATAAATTTTGAAAATACCTTAACTCTCACGTACGCAGTTAAGACAACTTCATGATTCTACCATTTTTTGTCGTAAAAGCAACAAAATAAAGTACGAATTTGAAAAAAAAAATATTTTGCGTGGCTATGCACTCAGAGGAATGTATACACCGAATTCCATGATTCTATCAGCGGTCATTTTGTTGGTACCATTTTTATCCCCTTTTTCCAATTTTGCCCCCTCAAGAGTACGACTATCTAAAATCTCTTTATTTTACGTACAATTAGAGGGATGTACACACTGAATTTCATCATTCTAGCTGTATTAGTTTAGTTGGTACTATTTTTATCCCCTGTAGCCATTGTATCCCTTGAAAGTACGAATTTGGAAAAAACGTTTTATTTTTCGTGTCTACGCAGTCAGAGGAATGTATACTCCGAATTTCATGATTCTAGCTGCTGTCATCTGGTAGGTACTATTTTTATCCCCTTTTTCCATTTGAACCCCAAAAAGTACGAATTTTGGAAAGTTCTTTTATTTTACGTGTCTACGCAATCAGAGGAATGTATATATCGAATTTCACTATTCTAGGTGCAGCCGTTAGGTTGGTACTATTTTTATCCCTTTAGCCCCATTTAACCCCTTAAAAGTACGAATTTAGAAAAAATACTTTTATATTATTTATCTACTCTATTAGAGGAATGTACACGCCAAATTTCGTGTTTCTATCTGTTGTCGTTTGATAGGTACCATTTTTATCCCTTTTTGTCCCATTTCGCCCCCTAAAAATAAAAATCACTCTATGGTGCCCTTTTATGCTATAAAGGGAATGCGCATTGCAAATATCAAGTAAATACAAGCTAATATGTTCAAAAAACATGCTGAAATACTCTAAATATTAGGGGTATTTTCAGTCCTTGTGAGGGAAAAATTTTTCCCTCTGGGCCGATTTCGTCCACTTTCAATCCCAACCGATCTACAACCATAAGACACATTTAGGAAAAATTTGAACCTCCTAGCTCATTTCGTTCAGCCGCTATCGTGCTTTCAACAGACAGACAGACAGACGGACAGACGGACAGACGGACATGGCTATATCGTCTTAGAATTTTACCACGACCCAGAATATATATACTTTATGGGGTCTCCGATGAATATTTCAAGGTGTTACAAACGGAATGACAAAGTGAATATACCCCCATCCTGGAGGTGGAGGGTATAATAAATAAATGCGATTTTCAAAAAATCGTGGTACTTTTTTATGAAATTTTGGTTAAATTGTTCAGATTGTTTAGTCATACGAGCTAAGTTATATATTTATATATAGATTTTTTTCAATTAGGCCTTGTTTTCTTCTATTTATTATTATTATTTATTTCGCGGTATAAGTCCGATCATGTCAGGTTATTGTTTAGATATATTGTTTTTCAAAGTGACAACTTTAAACTCTTATTTTGAAAACCATAGTTTAACATTCCAAATTTTATTCTTGGCTGGTATAACATAATTTTTCGTGCCCCCGCCTTATGTACGTATGTATGTACGTTTGGAATACATGTGAACATAATCCGTGAATTAAAAGCGATTGTATGGTTGGTGGCGGTCCACTTTGGGCTGGACACAAAAGCGCACAGGATTCCAATACAAAAAGAGAGTGTATTTTGTCGGTTTTATTTTTGGTGGGGGAGAAAGATTGCTCCTTCGTGCTATTATAGGAAATATGACCTCAAACACTTTCTACTGTAACTCCTTTATGTGCGACCTATAAACTTCATGGGCTCACACATACACACACAGAGAGGCTAGGGATGTCGGTCTGGATATTCTGAATCCCAGAATCGTCAGAGTCAATAAATTATATAAAAAGATTCATTGCAGGTACCTTTAATATTTGTGCTATAATTTTTGACATATAACAGCCCGATAACACTTTCTTATATGTAAAAGGTGATTATGATGGATACAAATGCTGCGAATATCGCTTTCAGATAGAACAAAGGTTTAGAGTATTAACCCAAAAAAAAAAAAAACTTTTTGATGGGACGAAAGTACTACAAAAAATAGAAAAAATATTTCTTTTGTTTTTTTTTTAACAGTTAACATTATAAAGAAGAAAAGAAGAAGATCTGTGGATAAATGTTAAAGTATTGGTTCCGTTTTTTGACGTCACGATTTTCTAAATTTGTTGTTAAATAGCGCGGAGAAGCCCTTTGTAAATTAGGTAACAGAATATATAGTTTTATTTTAGAATGACAGGTATTCTAACGAAGAAAACAAGGGTTACTTGAAGAAAATCTGTAGATAAATGCAGAGCTATTTAAACAAAAACTTCGTAAAGATGTGACACAATTTCTTTGAAAAATCATTACTTCTGCAATACTGATCATAACTTCAATATCTATTCATAGAATTTCTTAAATTAGACCTTGTGGTAAGATAAAACTAAATATTCTGTTATTTAATTTATTTTATTTTTTACTTTTTGGTGACTGGGCCGCTGTTTCTATGTGAAAGTGAAATTTACAACATTTCAAACCATCATAATTACTTTTAATTGGATGTACTTTTAAGTGGGTATAATTGAGCCTATATTTCCAAAATAATAGTACAAATATTAAATGCACCTTCGACAAATTTGGAATTTTAGTAAAAAAAATATAAAATATATCCCTAATTTGTTGTTTTGATTTTATGAGCCTCAATGCAAAGAAGAAATATTTTCTCTGGTATTTGATTATTTATATTGAACGGATAAATCTCGAAATCCCCGATTTTAGTTTTAAAAATCCCGAATCGTGGTATTAAGAAAACTCTGCCCTTTGTGGCATCCCTAATACATACACAATTGCATATACAGTTTCCAACAGCAGAGTAAGCAATATGTCCATCGAAAAGAAAGATTGAAGAAGATCAAATGAAGGGAAGGTTTGGCACTAACGCGAATTGCCCACTTCCAGGAATTTTATAGATAAACATTCAGCACATTTGCTTAAAGCATAATGCAAACAAAGTGGGGCCAAAAGAGTTTGGATTAATAAAGAGCTGGTTCTGGAATGTGGGCAGGCATCAGGGTTTTGAAATTTAATCTTTGTTGACCGATCTTTGGAGAGATTTGGAGTTATATTTCGGAGAAAGAGAAAAAATCCTCATTCAAAAGTACTAAAAATTTGGGCTATTGCATTCAAATATCCACAGGATTTTTAAATTTAAATATTATAAGAATATTTTTAACACTTTAGCGAACAACATCCTATTTGGAAATTCCTTTATGGGGATGTTTCTTTCAGTTCAATAATAAATTCGTAGTGAAAGTACTAGCGAAAAGCCTTTTAGATATGAGAAGTTTTGGAACTTTGGTATAATTTATTGAGTTGATCTTCTATAGTTTCAGGCTAAAGTATTTCCTAAGCCTTACTCTGAATATACGTCCTATACTAGCAAGAATAGAATATTTACTTAACACTCATTAACGCGTATCTCTAATTTAAATCTACAAGTCATCCACATTTTTTCTGAAGGTGCACTCTATAGGTAAATATTATTTGCACTTAATCATAACGTCGTTTTGATGGAAGGTGGTTGTTTTACCATTTTTTGCTCTGCTTCACATTGCAAACTTACAGCCTCTCTACATGCAACAGTAAATAAGATACGCAAGCCAAAATGAGTATTTACTTTCATATATGTACATGTGCAATGAATAATGGATTTATGATTGCCCATTTTATATATAAAAGTGGAAAATAAAAAATGAATTAAAGTGCATCCTCATATGAGTCATTCTATGTCAAATAAGACAAAAAATATTCATATGGTTTCGATTTCTATTATACCATACACTGAATTTATTAGGTTTGGACACTTTTGGGGGTTCTCAAATGACTTTGAATTACTTTCTGAGTCGATTAAGCTGCCCGGAAAAGAGAGCATTCGAAAAAGTGAAACAAATGATCATCTTGAGTTTCGGATGTTGTGCAAATTGGGATCTTTACCAATTCAATATGGGTTGTCATACGAGGGATGTCCTTTGTTTTGAAAGGCTTAAAAGTTACTTTTATGTTGCGGCAAAGGACCCAGTTTTCCATTTCCTTTACTGCTATCGGTGGTATCAACCTCCTGGTTGATAGAACTGCACTATAACCATCTCAACTATCCACTGCTGTGAGTGGTGAGTAGAGTTATCAAAATTCCGGTTTTTCTATCATGTCGGATTTTCCAGTTTTTCGAAAACCGTGATTTCTAAAAACCCGGTCCGAACGGTTTCATTCGGGTTTTTCTTAAAAAAGTAAAAAGTTTTAATTTTTATATCGAAAATCATAAGTATCAATTCCTTCAATTTATTATTTAACTACAGCAAAGCATGCCAATTACAAATATTTCATTTAAAAAAAATTTATTGGGTGTTTTTAACTTTTATAGAACTTTCGAACTGTCATACAGGGACTACGGTTTGCTTTTCTGATCAGTACAATACAAATTTACTTTGAAAAATCAGTCATCAATTCGTGAAATTTACAGACGCCTGCTTGATTTTTATGACACATGTAATCCCGTCCAATACGTGGAAAAATTTGCTCAAAGATCTTGACCTACAGCCATATAGCATCCAATTGTGTCATAAAAATCACGACGGCGTCCATAAGTATCGCGAATAAGGCGGTCAACGCCATCAATGTTTATACATGTTATAGCCTTGTTACACTGTATGCAAAATCTAGTTTAAATGATATAAGGTCGATTTTCAATTGTCAAATTTGTATGGCATCTGACATTTGAAAATCGACCTTATATCAATTAAACTAGATTTCGCATGCAATTTGACAAGCTGCAAGGCATTTCGATTTCATACAACCGAAATAAATTCAGACGGATTTTGATTACAAACGGGCGAACGCCTCCAACATGGTTGCTAACTTTGTTTAGACACTGGAGTAGTTTTTTTTTCAAAAGCATTCCATAAAGTGAAGTGTTATTATGTCACACAAAAAACAGGAATATGTTCAATAATGGAAAACCGGTCGAGACCGACTTAAAAACACCGGTTTTCCAAAAATCGTGATTAAAAAAAAAACACGACGGTCGGTCTCATTTGAAACAACCGGTTGGTTTTCGGTTTCGGGTTTGATCACTCTAGTTACAAGCGACATTGTTTCTTAAATCGCATGCAAAAAATCCGTCTAGATCGCGAAAAAATTACAAATTTAAAAATTTATTTTCAGATTTAGATGTAGCCCCCATACAAATTTCACTACCGATTTGACTCTTTTCACTCCAGACACCACATATTACAACAGATTTTCTTCAAAATTGGCAAAATATCTTATATTTCAACTAGAAACACCTGTGGTAAAAATGTATTAGATCGGTTCAGATTTATATATAGCTCCCATACAAATTTCGCTCCCGATTTGACTTTTTCTGCTCTAGAAACCACATATTGTATCAGATTGTCTTCAGATTTGGTAAAACATCTTCTATTTAAACTAGGAACACCTATGGTGAAAATAGGTCAGATCGGTTCAGATTTACATATAGCTCCCATACAATTTTCGCTCCCGATTTGACTTTTTCCGCTCTAGAAACGACGTATTTTAACACATCCTCTTCAAATTATGCGAAATATATTATATTTGTCCTAGAAACACCCGTAGTGAAAATGGGTCAGATCTGTTCAAATTTATATTTAGCTCCCATACGTATTTTAGTCCCTATTTGACTCTTTTCACTCTAGATACCACAACAGATTTTCTTCAAAATTGGCAAAACATCTTATATTTTAACTAGGAACACCTGTGGTAAAAATGTGTTCGATCGGTTCAGATTTATATATAGCTCCCATTCAAATTTCGCTACCGATTTCACTTTTTCTGCTTTAGAAACCACATATTGTATCAGATTGTCTTCAGATTTGGTAAAACATCTTCCATTTAAACTAGGAAGACCTGTGGTAATAATGTGTTAGATCGGTTCAGATTTATATATAGCTCCCATACGAATTTCACTCCCGATTTGACTCTTTTCACTCTAGATACCACATATTACAACAGATTTTCTTCAAAATTGCCAAACATCTGATATTTCAACTAGAAACACCTGTGGTAAAAATGTATTAGATCGGTTCAGATTTATATATAGCTCCCATACAAATTTCGGTCCCGATTTAACTTTTTCCGCCCCAGAAACTACGAATTTTCACCGATTTCTTCAAAGTGAGCATAACACGTTATATTTGAACTGGAAGAACTTATTGTGAAAGTTAGTCACATTTTTCCATGTTTGGATATAGCCCCGATACAAATATTCTTATCGATTTGACAAATCGGACCAGGTCATATTAGCCTATGATTAGGAAACATACAAAAATTCTTCCCGTTTTCACTCTTTTACCGAGTTGAATTGTATTCGGATAGAAAGTGGAGTGTATCATATAGTCGGCGCCGCACTGTGGTCATTATTTTGAGATAGCGGCCAAAACTCCTTTTGGTTTTTGTTCTCCGATTTTAAAGTTATTAGACTTATATGAAAGTAGACAGTAGTAAACCTCGGGTGCCAAAAAATTAGAACTCTATTTTAACTATTTCACTGAGAACAGGGTGGTCCAAAATGGGCTTTTTCAGAATTTATGATATTTATGATATTTTTAGTTAATTTTTAAAGTTGAAATGATCATAACTTTTTTATTTTTCAAGATTTTTGGACGAAATAAATTTTGTGTTGTAACTTAACTTATTTCCTATCACTGGTAGAAAAAATTGAAGCTCTACTGTTTGCAGAACAATTTAAATATTTTTTTTTAAAAAAGGTCTAATTTATCGGAAATTTCCTACTTCATAGAGCACAACTCCAGTGAGTCAAGCTGAGTCAAAACACAACTTTACTATTTTGTAGTCCTAACCCTCCCCTACATTCCTATATATACATTTCCATGCATCGGGACTGCACTTTTTGAGCTACAGCAATTTTTCTGACCCAAGGTAAGATATTCGGTACAAATGCACGTCATATTTTTTGAGAAGTTATTTGTATGTGAAAGTGGCTATTATGCATATATTTTGATGAAATTTTGTACAAGAGTTCTTATTGACCCAAAAAATAATTCTGTTGAAATTAGGAGAATTTGGCCCATATTTGGACCTAGTCCACATAGAAGGGTGTATCAAAATTTTGACAAAAATGACAATAGAATCTGACAACATTCGCTTTGCTTACAAACCAAATAGAACATTAAATTCAATTTTTACCAACATTAACGACAGAACACAACGAAGAGAACATTAGAAACGAGAATGAAAGAACATAAAATGGACATCACAAAAATGAAAGAGACAACAGCACTGTCACAACTTAGTGCTATCCAGTGCACGAAAACAAACGAAACGATTGACGTACATATCATCCAAAGTCATTATTATTCATTATTGTTTAAACAATGGCTAAATTCAGTTATAGTGTTCTATCTGATATATATTTTGAACGGAAAGACGAAAACGACATTATTTTACATATAATGAATAATCCATTCTTCAAAATATCCGACAAACAAGAAATTAAAATTCATAAGTTAAAAATAAAAAACTTTTTAAATACTTTAAGAAAACGGTACAATCAATGTTCCAGAAACAAGAAATTGTTTTACTCACGCAACCAAGAATGGCTAAGAAATAAACTCATTTTTGAAAAGCCATCAGTAACTACCAATATACAGAATTGCGGAAGCGAACCAATGAAAAAAATTGTGGAATTTTTCCATCATATCGAGATTTAGTTTCTGCCAAAAAAGATTGCTTACCTTCACCAACTGCTATTAGTGTAACTTCAAGTTCAGCAGAAATAAAATTGCAGGATCTTCTTGAACACACTGCAGAACGATTATTAAAGACATTTGATGCTGACTATTTAAAGAAGTTTAAAAATTGCAGCATGACTTTAATTTCTAAATGGGGATGTGATGGGTCCTCTGGCCAGAAACAATACAAACAATGTAATGCGGAAAATTCAGCAGATGCCAATTTATTCATGATTTCTTTCGTTCCATTACGTTTAACAAAAACTTATATTGGTTCAGAGCCGTCAACTAGTGGAGCTGCAGAGATAGATGTATGGAAGAATGAAATTCCCTCGTCAACAAAATTTTGTAGACCAATAAAGTTTGCTTACAAAAAAGAAACTAAAGATGTCATAACTGAAGAAGTTGGCAAAATAAGAGATGAAATTAAAGAACTTCAACCAGTGATATTTGAATTTAATGACCAATGCATCGAAGTTAACTTTAAAATGTCACTTACAATAATCGATGGAAAAGTTGCACAAGCTTTAACCGAAACAAAGTATTCGTCAAGCTGCACCATATGCCAAAAAACATCAAGTCAATTGAGCCAACCACCAACACAAGACGATAGTTTTAATGAAGCATATGAATTTGGAATGTCACCTCTTCATGCTAGAATTCGTTTTATGGAGCATATTCTTAAATTGGGATACGATTTGGAATTTGGCCCGTTAGGCGAAACAGTGAGAAACAACAAAGAAAATTTGGAAAAAAGAAAGCAAAAAAAAAAGATATTCAAGAAAAACACCGTGAGAAAGGCCTTATAATTGACCAGCCAAAGCAAGGAGAAGGAAATTCTAATGATGGAAACACAGCAAGGAGATTTTTTTCCGATCCAGAAACTGCAGCTTCTATAACTGGAGTAGATTATGATTTAATACGACGATTCCAAATCATATTAGAAGTTATAGCATGTAGCAAAAAGATAGATGCAAAAAAATTTGGTCAGTATGCTAATGAGACAGCAACCCTTTATAACCAAAAATATTCTTGGAGACATATGCCAACCACAGTTCACAAAATTTTGTTCCATGGGGAACAAATAATTCAGCACAATATGCTTCCAATTGGAGATCTCTCAGAAGAAGCGCAAGAAAAAAGGAACAAAGACTACAGATTCTTTCGCGAGCACAATACAAGAAAAATTTTCGAATATTGTACTAATGAAGATCTTATTAATATTTTGTTGTGCACATCAGACCCATATATGTCCAGTATTCGACAAAAATGGAAATCAACCTCATTAGAAGCTAAACAACTACTGCAAAATGAAAATCAAAGCTATTTGGAAGAAATTTTTACTAATATTGTTTAATTAACACTAGTTTAAAGATTATAATTTGTTTCTAATTTTAGTATAAATTTTTATTAATACATTTAAATAAAATATATGTGCACTTTAAATCAATAGTAAAAGTTTACTTAAAATTTTATCGATGTTGTGTTCTGTATATAATATATCCAAATGGTATTGATATTGTTGGGAATTTCAGTGTTATTTTTCAGTTTAATCCTCACAAGAATTAGCTTTCTTCCACAAAAACCAACCTTTGGCCCCTGTGAATATTGAGACTAAATAAATGTCAGGGGCCAAATGTTGGCATTTTCTGACCAAAATTAAGTTTAGGAATAATAAATAAGTATTGGTTGTAAAATACGATTGAAGAAAATAAGAAATTATAAAAAATATACCTATTTAAAACGTCAAAATATTCAACTTTTACATGGAAACTCAACAAAAAATTAAAATGCATTTTTAACTCCACATTACTTACGTTCCTATCAGTCGATTTTTACGTTTGAAAAAAATACCAATCCGGCCAAAAGTTATAGAGTTTTGACCGCTATCTCGCGAAATTGACCACTGTGCGCCGCCCGACTTTAGCCTTTCCTTACTTGTTTTAAAGCGCTTTTCGCACTTTTTTGACTTTGCAGCCATCATTTTTCCTATTTCACTCTTATCTCCCTCGAAATGAAATTTTTGTAAAAATATCGAATTTGTATACAATATTAAAACTATAAAATTGCTAAGATAAATTATTCAAATTATAAAAAATTAAACATTGTTTACTTATAAAAATATAAACGAAAAAAGATTTTCCCCGAGGCACGATACGAACCCTAGACCTTCTGGGTGCAAAGCGAACACTTTACTTCTCTGACTTCATACGAAAAATTCGCTCCCATTCTCTTGTCGAAATGAAATGAAATATGCATATTGGGATTGTTGGATGTGACTAAAATGTACTTCCTCCTACAAAGAGTGCCATAACTTCTATATTAATCCAAACAACTTTTACAAATATAGTCAGAAATATAGTCTACCCAAATTTGAGTAAATTCCATAATCCGATTTAAATCCTAGATGTACTCCATTTCTGGCGAAATTTCTTTAAGAGACGGCAAATTAACTACGCATTAGTACTGTTTATTTTATTCAAAGTCGGAGTAAATAGTTTAAATAGTGATAAATTTACTTAAAATCTTTTCTTTGGATCTACATTTTTCATCGAATCTTGACAATATATTGCACATCATGTTATCTCCGTAAAAGATAACCAGCCCACATCCAACTGTCCTTCCATTTTTTCAAATCTGTTCCTGGTCAAACTTTACATATCATGGATTACTTTACATAGGAGCAGTGTAGTTTACATGAGGAAATTTAAGCAGTGATTTTAAAAATTGTACCATTTGGCATGGAATGACTCTTATCCGAAAGCAAGAGTATCTAGTAATAGGTTAAAGTATTTGTTTATGAAGCTGTGTCATTTAAACATTTTCAAAATGTATTTTATTGTCATAAATGCTAGAAAATCTTGACATTTGAGCCCAATTCGTCGCGTTTCGACGTTTCGTAAGACTAAACACTTACGCTAGAATTAGAACTGAAATGAGTTAAAGATTTTTAAATTCAAGACATTTTTAGTCATACAATTGACTTAAAATTGATACAACCTGAAGGAAAAAATACATATTAGTCATTCCATGTTAAGCGGTACGGTTTTTGACCTCCATAGCCGCAATTGTTTTGAATTCAAAACAAGATATAACTCATTAAAATCGGTAAAGTATTTCAGGAGTTGCAGGCGATTGGATATGCACACGTTTTTGAAAAAAGTAGTATTTTTTTAATGTTAAATTGGTCATAAATCGTGGAAAAATTCAATTTTTTTCAACAATCGTATACAATATTTTTATGAGAATAATACATACACAAACTTTCAAAAAAATCGCAGCTATCGAGGTCAAAAACCGCTTGACATGGAATGACAAATTGTTATTGTTTGTAATAAGGCATAACAAAAAAATAATTCATATGTAAATTCATATGCAAAAATGTAATTTTAGACACTTTTTAAAAATATTGGAGAAGATTTTACTTTTTTCAATAGATTATAGTTTAAACTAAATTATTATAAGAAAAAATGTCAACGATTTTTTAACCATTAAAATTTTTGAAGCTATTCAGAAAGTATAGGAATATTCAAATCCGTCCACTAATGTATTTACTGAACAATATTTTCCATCAACTACTCGCGAACGAAACTACAAAATCTATTTATTTTACATACAAATTGTCCACTTTCTGGAGCCCAAAAACAATTTCTATAAAAAAATATTTTTGACCATTTCGTAGTTGGACTTTTATCTTTAAAACGACATCAACAAAATAATTCGAAGCTAGTTAGTTTTCTGATTTTTGTCCATAAATGAGACAGTGTTAGGCAAGGGGCAAATGTTAATTTTTCAACATATCGTATTACTTTATTTTGGGAATAAGTTTTTTATGGCATTAATTCTAAAATATTTCTATTTGCTATCAATATATTAATGGCGTCTATTTCTTGTTCGAATTTTACCTGTTTGAAAAATGTTATATTTAAATGTATATAATAATTATATATAAATTTTATAATTACGTTTAACCTTTAAAGCAGTTAGCCTTTTCCCACGCCCCTAGCAGTACCTTACATACAGATGCTTCGAGTTTTGACTCTGATGGTGAGGTTAAACATATATAAGACTGTTTGAAACTTCCTTAATTGTTAAATAAGCATATGTGCTTTCTACAATATATTTGTTGCTGGCTGGTCCGCAAGGCTGAAATTGGACTTAATGACGTCGTATGTCACATATAATACTATAATATCTTATACTCAACTTATTTTATTCTATTCATATCATCTTAACAAATTATAGAGATTTCGAAAATTTTTTAAAATGTAAACAGGCAAAAGAAAAAATTTACCATAATGTTAAGATGCATTGTATATGAAAGTTCTTACATATATTTAGAGGACTCACACGCCAAAAATATAAAAGATTTCAATCGAAACGAATTTTTTATTTATATAGGATTTATTTCGGATATGTTGTATTGTTATAGTGTTTAAATAGCCTTTTCCATGGTATAAATCTCATAAAAATGTATACTCTTTCGCTACATTATTGAAATTACAACATAATTTCCCATATATTTGCAATATCAATTTCCTTTCCTCAATTTCTTTATTTTATTTTCTTCGCGTTACAGATTCCTCGCAGGCAGCATTGAATGATGTCAACTTGTTTATCGAACCACCCGCAGTACGCCGAAGCCAATCTGTGATACTACGCTGCCAATATTCTCTGGAGGGTGCACCACTGTACTCGGTGAAATTCTATCGTGGTCAATTGGAATTCTTCCGCTATACACCCGGTGAATATCCGAATACGAAAGTTTTTCATTATCCTGGAATAAAAGTCGATGTAAGTGAACAAGTAATACTATTACAGACACACATAAAAATGAATGCTCATAAAAAGCAATTAACGCATGGAATGTATGTTTTATATTTTCATGGTGTCTGTGTTGGTCGATTGTTTTTAAATAACTTGAATGATTTTTTAAAACTATAGGTATTATTTTAACACAATAAAATATACATTTAACATATGCCAGCTGTTGTAGTCATGTCGGCAATGTTTTAATACACTCGAAGAAATGGACTAGGCCGTATTACTAAGACGATACATTAAAATACTAACTTCCATCTACAAGACTTTAGTTGCTAAAATTTGTATCACCTTTGTCTGGCTACCCCCTTAAAAGTAAAAAAATCGAAAAATTCATTTTCTAGTGGGCCTACGTAGTCAGAGTCTGCTGCCTTTTGGTCAAAACGACGCACAGTGGTTCAGGTTCAAAATTTATCGGCCAAATTCAATAACTTTTATGCTAGTAAACATTTCTGAGTAATTTGCGTTTTGGAACTAAAAATATGACTTTTTGCACTAAATCTATCCTATCTTCTAAGCATGTAATTTCGTGCAGTCAAAAGTTATCCTGCAAAAACGCGTAAACTTTCAACCTTTCTAAATATGAAGTTTATTCTTCAAAGGAAAAAAGTTATGGTGGTCCAAATTTATACATTTTTTTTTTTTTTCAAAAAGAGTATGTTTAAATATTTATAACAAACATACTTTATTTGGTGCAAACAGAGTTTTATAAATAATAATAAAGCTAAGAATTCACAATTTCTAATAAAACAAACTGAAATGTGCCAACAAAATCGAAAGAAAATTTTTTTTTTCAATTTTCAAAATCTGTAAGAGGTGAAAATCTGTAATACGAAAAAAATAAAGTTTTTTTTTTACAGGACTTTTAATTTCCAAAGGATATATTTGTTTTAATAATTTATTTTCATACCTTTACGAGACGTACAGATACGCTATGAGTATCAACTGAAAGAGATGAATATCTGTTAAAAATACTTCAAATTGTATGGCTCTATCTTTATTAGTTTAGCATTACCGATCATTTTAGGTAGGGGGAAATAGTTTATTTAGTTATTCATGTTTTACGTTTTAAGGGGAGAACTTGAAATGACATGAAATTCGGAGTATTTTTAACACATTTTCATTTATTTCATTTGATACCCATAGCGTATTTGTACGTCCCCGTAAAAATACGAAATTAAATTATTAAAACAAATTTATCATTTGGAAATTAAAAGTAAAAAGGAGTAAGATCACCAAATGAAAAACTGAGTACACAGTTTTTCTACATACGACCTCCAATAAATACCGTCGCACGGTGTTACATGTAAAAATATGGTGAGAAAAAAAAACATGAAAACAAAAAATAAAAATTTTATTTTTATTTAAAATCGAAAAATACGAAAAGTGGTTAACTTTGAGCAAATTTCTTAAATATATTCGATTGCCCGATTTTCAATCTTAGAATAATCTTAAAACTAATCCTTAGGTCCTTCTCTAAGTTCAGTTTTTTACAGTACTCAAAATGTGTACTAGTTTACAGTGGTTCAGAATTTAATTCGGCAAAAGTTATAATAAAAATTTTTGTTCTGTTAAACATTTTTGAGTACTGTAAAAACCCAAAATTAGACAAGGACCCAAGGATTTCGAGATACTAACACTAAAAATCGGGAAATCGGATATATTTTAGAAATCTGTCCAAATTTGATTACTTTTCGTATTTTTCGATTTTAAAGAAAATTAAAATTTATTTTTTGTTTGTTTTTTTTTTTTTTATCAAATATTTACATATTTGTTCATAATGCGAAGAAAAAATATTATTTTTTTGTATTATAGATTTTCACGTTTTTTCAGATTTTAAAATTGGAAAAAAACGTATTTTTTTGGACTTTGTCGAACTGTTTCTCACACACTTTAAGAGATTTTGCTCACAATTTTTTATTAGAAAATGTGGTTTGTTAGCTTTATTATGACGCCAAAACTATGTTTGTGCCAAATATAGTTTGGTTGTAATGAACACTGTAAAAATATCCTTTTTGAACAAATGTGTGAATTTGGACCAACACAATTTTTTTCCTTCAAAAGCCTTTATCGAAATATATACATATTTGGAAATGTTGAAGGGTTCCACGTTTATTCAGGGTATCTTTTGCCCGCCCGAAATTGCACCCTTGGAAGATAAGATACATTTAGTGTAAAAAGTCCGATTTTTTAGTTCCAAAACGCAATTTCCTCATTGTTCTTCCATTAACTTCTGAAAAGTAGGTACGCAGATAAAATGAGGAGTCAATTTCCTTTATGCTCATGCTAAATGTTATAACGATCGGAGTTCATTTACAGTTACTATGCCCAAAAAAACCTAATAACACTTCATTTAGCATCATTAGAATTTAATGAAACAAAAATGACTAAATTGCGTTTTGGAACTAAATCTGACTTTTTTGACGATTTCCCGATTTTTAATGTTAATATCTCGAAATAATCCTTGAGTCCTGTCCAATTTTGCTTTTTACAGAACTCAAAAAATGTCTACTAGAACAAAAGTTATTGATTTTTTGTCGATTTTGATTCTGAACCACTGTGCAACGGTTCCTCTCAGTCAGTCATAGTTGTAAGCCAAAAGACACAGGAAAAAGTCACTGTCTGAATAGGGTCTAACACAATCATTAGTGGCTATTCCATATTTTGCCAGTGACAGCTCCAACAATTTGTAAATAACACATTTTTTCTCGAGTGTATTAAGTTTTTTTTCTTTTTTTTGTGAAAATACAAAAAAATATTCCATGACATTTTTTCTCTTTTAATTTCAATTCATTTCTTTTCTCTTCTTCTTCTCCTTTTTCTTTCTTCCATAGGAGAGTGTTTCGAATGCCACTCAAGTTGTTATACGCAATGTGAACTTTGGTTTATCGGGAAATTTTTCCTGCGAAGTTACTGCCGATGCTCCATTATTTTCAACCGCCACAGCATATGCTCAGATGCAAGTTGTCGGTAAGTTTTGCCTGCCATACAATGGCAAACTTATTTTTTTATCTTTTGTTTCATTGTTGCTGTTGTTGCTATAAAACTATTCATTTCTGAACCGAACCCCACAACTACAGGGCACACAGGCGAAAGAGTTCCATTGTTAACAATGGATGTCACATGTACGAATATCCTTGCTGGAGTCTCTGTATGTGTGTGTGTGTGTAGAGTAGTCGCTAGCCCCCAGTGAATAAAATTGCCAACCGATGTGGGACTGTGTCAGGGTGTTTTCGAACATTCCTTGTGCCAACTGTGGTGGTGGCCTTTAAGATCTGGTAGCATTCGTTGGCGGCATTTTAGGCACAAAATAAAACTTTTAATTGAAATACTTTGTACAAGGAAGGTTCACAAAAAATAACATTTTTTGTGACACATTTAAAAGATTTTAGAGTTGCTGGCTGCTGTGCTACCTTCTGTTGATTGCCTACACACATTTTAATTGTTTTATTTGCTGCAACAAATATAGGCGAAAATTGGATTTAAATAGTTTCAGATTGTTGCGTTCAACTCTGAAATTTAGTAAAAGTGAAGTTTGGGAAAAAGTGCGGTGTAGGTCTTGGCAGGTGTGCTGCAGGGTTGTCGGTGGTAATTGATTTAAATTTAAAACTTCAGAACGAACTACTCAAATTCTTTATGGAGAGTAAAGCGACAAAAGTTGGGTACATGTCATACAGAGGGTATTTTAACCCCAATTATTTGGGTTATGAAATTACTCGTTTATTCGTAAGCCAAGAATTTCCAGATAAACGAACAATGGTCTCAAGAATCATTCGATTAATCGAACCAATATTCACTTCAATAAATCATAATAAATAGAAATTTTATAGAATCATATTTATTTAAGAAGAAGAAGTAGATGGTAACAGCAGTAAATAAAGAAATGGCGACCATTTTAGTAACAAATACCAACATTTGAAACATGTTTTCCCAACTTTGGGAATTTTGATGGAAACAAAGCAAAAACTTGTTAAACATTCACAAAATTCCAAAATTTCGTTATGATGTCTCTTTATACCCTCTCTTATTTGGGAAAGAAAAAAGTGTAACGCATTGAAGGAGTGACTTAAGACCCTAAGTCTGTTTGGACCAAATCCGTTTCACAACATTTTAAGACGGTTGAGCCATGTCCGTCCGTCCGTCTGTCTGACTGGTGTACACGATAACTCTCGAATGGAGTTAAGGAATCAATTCAAACTTTGTACAATTTTATACCCTACACCTTTCGTGGACTAGGGTATTATAAGTTAGTTTCGCGCCAAATGTTTGTAACACCAAAAAATAATCGAGCTAGACCCAACTTTAAGTATACGGATGGGCTTAGAATCACCAGCTGAATCGATTTAACGATGTCTGTCTGTCCGTCCGTCCGTCTGCTGTCCATCTAAGCTGGTTCGCACTCTACAGGTCGCAATTGTTGTCCGATTGTCATGAAACTTGGCAGAAATTATTTTTTCTGGCGAAGGACCATCGGTATTGAATTTGGAGGAAATCGATTCAGATTTAGATATAGCCCCCATACAAATGTCGCTCCCGATTTGACATTTTCCGCTCTATAAACCACATCTTATACCAGACTTTCTTTAAATTTGGCACAACATCTTATAATCCAACTAGAAACACCTATGCAGAAATTGGGTAAGATCGGTTCAGATTTAGATATACAAATGTCAAATGCCATACAAATGTCGCTCACGATTTGACATTTTCCGGTCTAGAAACCACATATTGTATCCGATTATCTTAAATTTGGTACAACATCTTATAATCCAATTAGAAACAGCTATGAAGAAATTGGGTAAGATCGGTTCAGATTTAGATATAGCCCCCATACAAATGTCCCTCCCAATTTCACTTTTTCCGCTTTAGAAACCACATATTGTACCCGATTTTCTTTAAAATTGGATATAGCCCCCAAACAAATGTCGCTCCCGATTTGACTTTTTCCGCTCTAAAATCCATCCGGTTCAGCTTTAGATATAGCCCTCATACAAATGTTGCTCCCGAATGTTTTACCGATTTTGGCCAAACTTTACATATTATATTTCACCAATAAACATACATGGTGAAAGCGGGTCACATCGTTCCAGGTTTCAATATACCCCCATACAAATGTCCTTTCCGATTTAAAATTTTTTTCAAACACAAAAATTTTTTGTCAAACATCCTTCCCGATTTCACTTCTTTACCGAATTGAATTGTAATGTGAATTGTTTGGGTGATGTCCATATGTCCATACTTTGGTATAACCCAAATGGGGCAAATTCTGATCTATTACAGCTCTAGAAACTTCATCTTACATCGGATCTTCATCAAATTTTGCAGATCATGATATTTTTCAACTAGGAATGCCTACCGTGAATGAGAAATATATAGGCCCATGTTTTGGACCAGGCCCAGAATGTTGTTATAGGCCCCTTTTGAAATGTCGATCCTATTACTACTGTATAATTGGTATTTGTCTGTCGGATAATTGCATCAACTACCATATTATTAACCATATTCGTTAAATATGACTAAAGGTGGATTTATTAATAATTTATATGAACTACATAAAATTGCTCCCATGAAATACCTGGGTTTAGTAATCAAAGCGAGGTACATACGCAGGGAGTGGTGTAGGGTATTATATAGTCGGCCCCGCCCGTCTTTAGTCTTTCCTTACTTGTTTTATATTTTTTTATATTTTGGTATACAATAACGTTTTTATAACCACTTTGAGCGTTGAAGATATGGCGGATTTTTCCACGTCCCTCCTGGTGCCTCCCACACAAATCACCAAACCTACCTAAAATAAAGCTGTTATAACTTATATACCGACCATCCAAATACTATGAAATTTGACATTTGTTAATGCTTTTATGGACGTTGTATACGCTTGAAATACGCTTTATAATCGCATTAAACCTAAAAAATTTGTATGTTTTAGCCACGCCCCTTCTAATACCTCCCACACCCTAAGTAAAATTAAATTCTTAAAAAAATATATTTTGATTCGTGAGATGTATCGCACAATTGAGAACCATCTGGGCTAAAAGTTTTTTGCATTCTTTCTGCCAGTTCATATAATCTTTGCCGTGCCACTAAAAATTGAACATGGATTAATAAAATTCTATTTAAAGGGTCGACACGTATTCGCGCCAGTAGAATAGAATTCTTCCTTATTCATTGAAGTAATTGAAGAAACAATATCGTTTGCAATTCCATTTTCAAATGTCTCCAACTTAAATATGAAACAATCTTGTTCCTAAGATTGTAAGGTTTCATGAAATGAAACAGCTCGAAGGTTTTATAAAATACTTTTCACTCTTTATTTAGAAGGCACCGTCGCTTATAACTACAAATGCTCGCTTCTATTGTTCGATGTGAATTGATTTTCCAGAGTAACTGCTCTGCCTTTTATACACAAATTTAGATAGAAATAATCTAGTAGCTTATAATATTGAACAAGTAGAGTAAATATCAACATGTGGCATAATGAATATTAACAGGTTGTATGCAAGTAAATATCAACAAGTGGTTTGAAATTATACATTCATGTGTCGAACAGTAACAGAACCAATAATTTGTTTCAAATAATAGTTCGTTATATTCCGTGTAGAAACCACCTGGTCAAATTCTCGCTTTGCTTTTTTTGGTTACAATATAAGGACTCAATATTTTTTTGCTAATAAATATAAATAATAAATATAAATAAATATAATAATAATAATAAATATTTCAATTAGACGTTTGAGCATTAAATACGTACTTCCCCAACGAGTCGCTTGATTTATAATAAAGAGTGATTTTTTTGACGTTAGGATTTTCATGCATTAGTATTTGACAGATCACGTGGGATTTCAGACATGGTGTCAAAGAGAAAGATGCTCAGTATGCTTTGACATTTCATCATGAATCGTCTTACAAACGAACAACGCTTGCAAATTATTGAATTTTATTATCAAAATGCGTGCTCTGTTAAGAAAGTTCATTGCGCGCTTCCATTTTATGGTCAGTTTAATCGACCCACTGAAGCGGCTATTCGGGCTATTGTGACTAAATTTCGCACCAAATTTACATTGTTGGACATTAAACCACCAACACGCTTACGTAGAGTGCGAACTGAAGAAAATATCGCAGCTGTATCGGCCAGTGTTAATGATGACCACCAATTTTCGATTCGTCGCCGTTCGCACCAATTGGGTCTCTGTTACTCAAAAACGTGGAAATGCCAAAATTGGACTAAGCGGATGGACCACCTAAGACGCAGCCGCGGTCAACATTTAAATGAAATTATCTTCAAAAAGTAAATGTCATGGACCAATCTAACGTTTCAAATAAAGAACCGATGAGATTTTGCAAATTTTATGCGTTTTTTTTTAAAAAAAGTTATCAAGCTCTTAAAAAATCACCCTTTAGTAACTTTGCCGGCACGTCTCTTTAAAATTGCATCAATAAATGAATACCACATTTACTTTACTTTTATTTATTTTTATACACTCCACGAGAGTATTATGTCTTTGTGCATTTGTTTGTAACACCCAAAAGGAAACTAGATAGACCCATTGTTAATTATACCGATCGTCTTAGAATCACTTTCTGAGTCGATTTTGAAATGTCCGTCTGTCTGTCTGTCTGTCCGTCCGTCCGTCCGTCCGTCCGTCCGTCCGTCCATCTATTCTTGTAATCACGATACAGGTCGCAATTGTGTACAGAACCAAATTAAACTTTGCACAACGATGTTTTTCGGGATAAGGACGAACGCTATTTAATTTGAAGAAAATCGGTTCAGATTTAGATGTAGCCCCCATACGAATTTCACTCCCGATTTGACTCTTTTCACTCTAGATACCACATATTACAACAGATTTTCTTTAAAATTGGCAAAACATCTTATATTGTAACTAGAAACACCTGTAGTAAAAATGTGTTAGATCGGTTCAGATTTATATATAGCTCCCATACAAATTTCTCTCCCGATTTGACTTTTTCCGCTCTAGAAACCACATATTGTATCAGATTGTCTTCAGATTTGGTAAAACATCTTTTATTCCCACTAGAAACTCCCATGGTGAATATCGGTCAGATCGGTTCAGATTTATATATAGCTCCCATACAAATTTCGCTCCCGATTTGACTTTTTCCGCTCTAGAAACCACATATTGTATCAGATTGTCTTCAGATTTGGCAAAACATCTTATATTTAAACTAAGAACATCTATGGTGAAAATCGGTTCAGATTTAGATATAGCCCCCATACAAATGTCGTTCCCGATTTGACATTTTCCTCTGTAGAAACCACATATTGTACTCGATTTTCTTTAAATTTGGCACAACATCTTATAATCGTACTAGAAACACCTATGCAGAAATGGGGTAAGATCGGTTCAGATTTAGATATAGCCCCCATACAATTGTCGCTCCCGATTTGACTTTTGCCGCTTTAAAAGCCACATATTGTGCTCGATTGTCTTTAAATTTCGCACAACATCTTATTATCTAACTAAACAAAACTATGGTGAAAGTGGGTAAGATCGGTTCAGATTTAAATATAGCCCAAATTCAAATGTTGCTCCCATAAGTTTAACCGATTTTGACCAAACTATACACTTTATATTTCACCTATTTCGTTCCAGGTTTCAATATATCCTCATACAAATGTCCTTTCCGATATAAAATTTTTTGTCAAACACATACATTTACAGGATACAAAAAACCTTCCCGTTTTCACTTTTTCACCGAATTGAATTGTCTTCGGATTGAAAGTGGAGTGTATCATAGAGTCGGCCCCGCCCGACTTTAGCCTTTCCTTACTGGTTTACATTTACAAAACATTCTAATTGTGTCATTACAACTTAGCAAATATCTTAAAAAAAATTTACCACGTTACACAAAGTAAACTTAATCATAGAAAGCATGTTTCAATATGGGGACAATAAGATCGCTACACCGATTTCTGCGAAATTTTTATTTTATTCGAGTCTGGGTACTTAAAACCGGCTACTCTTTCCTTCACTCCCTTATTGTTCTATTTGGAACAAAATTTTGTATTTTTATGAAATGCAAAAATGTACCTCGAACAAATTTTATTTTTAACAGTAATTATTCATTTCCTTATAAAAATATATTGCAGCATTTGAATTTAAAATTTATTTTCTTAGCAGGCGTAAGCCATACTAATCCTGCACCTTAATAACATTATCCGTCCTCAACAAACACCTTCACCGAAGAATTTAAGTCTTTATGAGTCCTATTGTGCTTTTCGCATTCGTTCTTTGCAATTGCTTCCTATGTTAATAAACAATTGTCCTTAATAATTAATCTGTCGTGACATGAAACATTATTTGAAACAAGCAAAAAGCGCTCTCGCAGGCACTCACAATAAACCTGAATCAAGTAGCAACGCTCGAAACAACAATTTGCATCATTAGTGTATTTAAGTAGGGGCGGCGTAAGAAGACCCTGAACAAAATGAAAAAGACCAACATTATCCTAAATACAAACATGACTGCAAGCAGGAAGTAAGCTTAAAGCTGAAATTATACTTAAGCTCAAAAAATATACGGAGAATAAAAGCAACTGAGAAAAATGAAATCTATTTTTTTTCTACTCGGCGCACAGTGGTCCCCGGGACTTGACAAAGAGGATTACACTACATAACTACATTAGGTTGATGAAAAGATCAATACCTTATTTATAAATAGTGGCCTAGCCCAGCGTTACCATTTTGAGAAAAACCAAATTGAAAATATTTTGTTTTATTTTTAGTTAGCATTATTATAACCAATTCATATTTAAACGAGTAATAATCAAAGCACATAGCTCAAACGAAGCACTTTTTTCAACAAAACTAAAAGAAATACTTTAAATATGTGGAACTATTTTTGGTTCAGAACCTCGTGTTTTCTAAATGGATCACATAGGTCCACATTTTGATATAGTCCCCATCCAAAGGCACACCTCGATTTTAATTTATTTACTATTACTAAATTTATTTACTATTACTAACTACCTCGCCCACTTAGATATGTTCATTTGTTCAAAAAAACTCCTTCATTCAGTATCATTTTAAAATATTGGCAAACTTTAAATAATATTAAATACACGAGCCACTTACAGTTTATTATTTTCAGTCTTTGACCAATCCTAACAACTCCAACATCCCCAATCTTAACATTTAGAGGAGCGTACAAGCCAAGTTTCATGATTCCAGCTACAATTATTTGTTTGGTTCTATTGTTTATCTCAGTTTGACCCTAGATGAAATTTTATGACGATCAGCCATGTATGAAGAACTTTGGAACTCTATGCTATTTGAACTAATGAAATAAACTACCTTGAATTTTTTAATTGAGAATGTATTGGCAGAAGGCAAATTATTAAAATATATTAAATCATTCGGTTTGAATCAACTGTGTATTGATTTTTTTGTATGCCAGTTTTTTGCTCGAGTTTCATAATTATAACTAGAGTGATCAAAAACCAGTCGGGTTTTCGAGTTTTTCGAAAACCGTGATTTTGGAAAAACCGGTTGCCCGGTTTTCGTTTTTTCGAAAAACCCGGTCCGACCAGTTTCTATCTGTTTTTTCTTAAAACAGTAACAATAGGAAATTTTGATTTTTATGTCGAAAATCATAAGTAACAATTCCATCAATTTATTATTCAACCTTAGTAAAGCATACGAAATATGTCAATTACAACTATTTCATTTAAAAACAAGTAAGGAAAGGCTAAAGTCGGGCGGGCCGACTCTATGATACACTTCACTTTCTATACGAATACAATTCAATTCGGTGAAAAAGTGAAAACGGGACGGTTTTTTTTATCCTTTAAATGTATGTGTTTGACAAAAAATGTTAAATCGGAAAAGACATTTGTATGAGGATATATTGAAACCTGGAACTGGGCCAAAATCGGTTAAGCTTTTGGGAGCAACATTTGTATTTGGGCTATATTTAAATCTGAACCGATTTTACCCACTTTCACCATAGTTTTGTTTGTCAAATCGGGAGCGACATTTGTATGGGGGCTATATCTAAATCTGAACTGATCTTACCCAATTTCTGCATAGGTGTTTCTAGTTGGATTATAAGATATTGTCCCAAATTTAAAGAAAATCGGGTACAATATGTGGGTTCTAGAGCGGAAAATGTCAAATCGGGAGCGACATTTATATGGGGGCTATATATAAATCTGAACCGATCTTACCCAATTTGTGCATAGGTGTTTCTAGTTGGATTATAAGATGTTGTCCCAAATTTAAAGAAAATCGGGTACAATATGTGGTTTCTAGAGCGGAAAATGTCAAATCGGGAGCGATATTTGTATGGGGGCTATATCTAAATCTGAACCGATCTTACCCAATTTCGGCATAGGTGTTTCTAGTTGGATTATAAGATGCTCTGCCAAATTTAAAGAAAATCGAGTACAATAGGTGGCATTCAAAGCGGAAAAAGTCAAATCGGGAGCGACATTTATATGGGGCTATATCTAAATCTGAACCGATTTGACCTATTTTCACCATAGATGTTCCTAGTTTAAATATAAGATGTTTTGACAAATCTGAAGACAATCTGATACACTATGTGGTTTCTAGAGCGGAAAAAGTCAAATCGGGAGCGAAATTTATATGGGAGCTATATATATATAAAACTGAACCGATCTGACCTATATTCACCATGGGTGTTTCTGGTGGAAATGTAAGATGTTTTACCAAATCTTAAGACAATCTGATACAATATGCGACATTTATATGGGGGCTATATCTGAACCGATCTTACCCAATTTCAGCATGTGTGTTTCTAGCTAGATTATAAGACGTTGTGCCAATTTTAAAAAAGTCTGTTGTAATATGTGGTATCTAGAGTGAAAAGAGTCAAATCGGGAGTGAAATTCGTATGGGGGCTATATCTAAATCTGAACCGACTTTGTTCAAATTAAATAGCGTTCGCCCTTGTCCCGAAAAACTTCATTGTGCAAAGTTTCATTTAGTTATGTTTACAATTGCGACCTGTATCGTGATTACAAGAATAGATGGACAGACGGACGGACGGACGGACATTGCTAAATCGACTCAAAAAGTGAGTCTAAGTCGGTCGGTATAATTAACAATGGTCTATCTCGTTTCCTTTTGGGTGGTACAAACAAATGCACAAAGACATAATACTCTCGTGGAGTGTATAAATATATTGGGTGTTTTTAACTTTTATAGAACTTTCGAACTAAATTTAAACATTTATGATCAGTATACGGTCGCAAATCATTATGAATATATTTACGCGTAAACAACGCAACCAAACAATACAAATTTACTTTGTAAAATCAGTCATCAATTCGGTCGAGACCGACTTGAAAAACCCGCTTTACCCGGTTTTCCGAAAACCGTCATTTTAAAAAACCCGACGGTCGGTCTCAGTTGAAAAAACCGGTTGGTCCGGTTTTCGGTTTTAGGTTTGATCACTCTAATTATAACCCATGTAAAATATTTTTCTCTGTGACTTCTTTTTATAATCAGTATTTAATAGTCGAATGGCAAAAAATCGTAAATGGAAATTTTCGGCTTTTCGGATTTTACAATCCAAAAACTGTAAATTTCCAAAATTTATAGTTTATAGCTTTTTGAATGATAATTCATGGAACAAAGAAGAGAAGTGCAAGAAAATCCAAGTTGTCGAATCACGATACACTCTAGATTTTAAATGAAGCATGTAATTCTACTGTAAGCTGCAAAAACGATAGTGCCATAATTTCATCTCAGAAAATATTGTGAGAAGAAGAAGAAATGAACGTGGTTCCACGACATTTAGAAATTACAAATTCATAGTTATTCATAGTGCTGATAGACAGCAGACAATCGCTGCTATTATTAACAGACTTGTTCTCTAAGTGTAGAACTTTTTTTAAATAGTTGCTTGAAATTACATACATATCGAGAGCTTATATTCACAAGTGGCTATGAAAAAAACATAACTTTTCAGGAGAGCGAAAAAACTGATTTTCTCCTTAATTTGAAGAGAAATTAGTAATCGTTCTTCCACAGTTTAATCTAAAAAGGATTACTAATTGCTACGATTAAAAAGTTTTCGAAATTTCCTATTATTCGCGGTTTCATGGTTCATAGCCACTTTTGTATGTTTAAAATTGAGCACTATGAATGTTGAAATAAGAATAAGATTTATTGTAAACTCCATAACTTTTTTCATGAAATCTTGGCAATGTTGTATAGAAAACGCATTTTCTGTGATGTACACAGCGAATTTAAAGATTCCAGCTTTATCCGTCAGATTGGTCGATTGTAACATATATGTAGCCAGTCGCGAAAATCGCTGCAATTGATGAAAAATCCAAAATTTGCCGTTGCAATTCCTCATATTTTAACTTTCTTCATTCATAACTCTGAAACTTTTCATACACAAATATTCCCCATGAAGTCAGCAATAACATGCCAAAGAAATATTTTGGTATTCTCAATATAATAAAAAGTTACGCCAGTTTTTCTAAATATACTTTTCACAATTTTTGACTTTACAGCCACCATTTTTCCTATTTTAGCCTGATAACTGGGGAATCAAAATGCTATTAACGCGAAATGATGGAATTTTATAGTACGATATGCCCTAAATCTAGAAAAAAGTTTTAAACAAAATCGTTTCGGTCTTATGCTGCTCCATTGTTGAACTATTTTATTTCTGTTATTTTTATGTTCATAGCCACTTATGCAGTCACAAACTAACGTGCGAGAGGATAGCCAAATCAGAAAATTAAAAAAATGGCTTTAGAAAAAAATCTTTTCCAAATTTTCCAGATGACATCCAAATCTGAGAATAGTTTGGCATCAAAAACTCATTTTCGAGAAAATGGTTCATATCCACTTTTGTATATAAGCCCTCGATATATATTTTGAAGAAATATTACAGAAAAAAACGATCAAATTCCTCGGCGATAAACCCTTCAGTCCCTCATTTTTTCTATTATAAATGCAGAAAATTGGATATGCTTTTTGACAAAGTATGGTTTTAAATAAAGAGTTTGGGGTTTTTAATTTATACATGACATGAATAACAGGATGTTTACTCAAAATCTTTATACGCATATTCCGATTAAATAAAAAATATTTGGAAATGTTTCGTCATTTTTATAATCTTAAATATGTATAAATTCAATTAACAAATACAGTTTTTTGTATTCGATGAAATGCAAGAAGAAACAACTAGAAATTGTAATTCCAAAAAACCAAACAACTGGTATTTTAGAGTTTCGTTTTCCTATGTAGATCCAAGTTACTGAATTTATTGTTTCTCTTTTGAATAATACTTCCTACATATGTACAAAAAAATACTAACTCTGAAAAATATTAGACATAAGTGATAAATATAACAAAACTTTTAGTAAGTTAAAACTCATTTTTTCATTTGTCGAAATGGATTTGTATTATAATTAAAAACTCCCAAAACATTGGAAGTAACAGAAACCGTTGTTGTTGCATCTGTGATGAAAATAGGACACATCGGTTCATAGTTCATAGATACAACTCCATAAAAATGTCCAATCGCAAATGTTACATCTTAGCGCTCTACAAGCATCAACAAAATTATTTGCTTTTATTAAGAATAGTTTAGATTTCATTATGATTCTTATCTACACTTTTTTAAAATTACTAAACGATTTTGTTATTAAATTTCCAAACTTTTATTGCAGTACATAATTAAAAGTTCATAAGATATAGCTCGTCAAGAAGTGGTATCGGTTAATAAAAATGAAAATTTTCCGAACAATTGGGTGTCCATTAGCGAAATTAGCATTACACAATCTTGAAATTGGCACAATTCGTTTAGTTTGTTTGTACTTTTCATAACCTTTGTCCGAAATTCAAGAAAGTGTTCTATGTAATTTTCGTGTTTTCATGATTTTTTTAAATCTTACAAAATCTATATTTTAGTGCTTCAGAAATTCTAGAAGGTTTTAAAAAGTATATGTTCGAAACCTCTCTGGGGGGTTTGAACCCCCAAACACCCCCCCCCACGGCCCTGTCGAGGTTGGTTATTGGATCTTATATTGTGTTTATTCTGTATTCGATATTTCGATCCTCATCAAGGATCATCTTCAGGTATTCTGCAAACATAATTTAATTTTATATAAACCATACTTAGTATGTTTTCCATCCACAACATAACAACTACAAATAAAGAAAAATGTCGAATACAGAAATTGAAAAACAGCAACACAATAAACAAATTTTAGTTCACATTATCGATAATGAACTGTTTGATTATACTGGGGTTTTCCAATGCCCATTTTAAACACCTCCCTGATGGAAATTGGATTCTCATGCTAAACAATGCATGAAGTAAACATTCCTCATCACAATATATGAACCATCATCACAATATATGAATCTATGGGATTCATATATATATTCATATATATATATATTGGTTCGCAATTTTAAAGTGTTGTTAAAATCGGGTATTATTTAAGATAATAAAATTTAATGGTGATTAAATTTACTATTGAAAAGTTAAAAAATGTGATTTATTTGAAAACATATGAAACTCTGAGAATAATAGGTTTAAAAAAAACATATAGTTAACGACATAGTTTTTATAATTTCGATATTTTGTAATGCCTTTATGATGAGACGTAGTCAAAAATTATCACCAGCAGTCAAAATTTAAAGTAAAGAGTGATTTTTTTGAGGTTAGGATTTTCATGCATTAGTATTTGACAGATCACGTGGGATTTCAGACATGGTGTCAAAGAGAAAGATGCTCAGTATGCTTTGACATTTCATCATGAATAGACTTACTAACGAGCAACGCTTGCAAATCATTGAATTTTATTACCAAAATCAGTGTTCGGTTCGAAATGTGTTTCGCGACTTTTTTATCGACAAATTTTGTTCAGCGATGAGGCTCATTTCTGGTTGAATGGATACGTAAATAAACAAAATTGCCGCATTTGGAGTGAAGAGCAACCAGAAGCCGTTCAAGAACTGCCCATGCATCCCGAAAAATGCACTGTTTGGTGTGGTTTGTACGCTGGTGGAATCATTGGACCGTATTTTTTCAAAGATGCTGTTGGACGCAACGTTACGGTGAATGGCGATCGCTATCGTTCGATGCTAACAAACTTTTTGTTGCCAAAGATGGAAGAACTGAACTTGGTTGACATGTGGTTTCAACAAGATGGCGCTACATGCCACACAGCTCGCGATTCTATGGCCATTTTGAGGGAAAACTTCGGAGAACAATTCATCTCAAGAAATGGACCGGTAAGTTGGCCACCAAGATCATGCGATTTGACGCCTTTAGACTATTTTTTGTGGGGCTACGTCAAGTCTAAAGTCTACAGAAATAAGCCAGCAACTATTCCAGCTTTGGAAGACAACATTTCCGAAGAAATTCGGGCTATTCCGGCCGAAATGCTCGAAAAAGTTGCCCAAAATTGGACTTTCCGAATGGACCACCTAAGACGCAGCCCCGGTCAACATTTAAATGAAATTATCTTCAAAAAGTAAATGTCATGGACCAATCTAACGTTTCAAATAAAGAACCGATGAGATTTTGCAAATTTTATGCGTTTTTTTTTTTTTAAAAAGTTATCAAGCTCTTAAAAAATCACCCGATACAAGGTTTCAACTTGTTATTTCATGCAGTTACCAATGAAATCGCAAAGTTAGTATACATCATCCTATATATAAAACTAGTAGTTCTGCAGTGTTTTTTTCTCACACAATAAATAAATAAATATATATTTACGATTGTTTGAAGCAAATCTATAAATATTGAATGGATTGTTCTCCCAAAAAATTTTTTTTGATGGTTATTCCTAAACAACTGTCTCTACATGAAACTGAAATCCACAACATTTTAGGCTAATTATCATTAACTTAATATAACGTATACTCCCAAATTATAGTATAAATATATAAAAAACTGTATATTAAAAATTGAAGGTCCCGGTCACATTTTTATACCCTTCACTAGGGTATTATGTCTTTATGCTTTTGTTTGTAACACCCAAAATCGATCGATCGATGAATCGATTTAGCCATGTCCGTCCGTCCATCTATTCTTGTAATCAAAGTACAGGTCGCAATTATTGTCCGTTATAAAAATTGGCATAAATAAGTTTTGTAGCCTAATGACGGACGCTATTTAATTTGATATAAATCGGTTCAGATTTACATATAGCCACCATACAAATTCCGTTCCCGATTTTACGTTTTCCGCTCTTGAAACCATATGTTTCAACAGATTTTCTTCAAGTTTGGCACATCTTATTTAAACTAAAAATATTTCTGGTGAAAATGAGTCAAATCGGTTCAGATTTATATATGTTTCTCCCGACTTGACTTTTTCGCTCCAAAAACTACATAAATTAACCTATTTTAATCAAAATTGTCACAACACCTTCAAACTTTGACTATATATAGGTTTCATATAAATGTCGCGGATTTTACTTTTTCTGCTCTAGAAAACACATATTGCCTTTCCTTACTTGTTTTACAATAAATTATACCAAAACAAGTAAGGAAAGGCTAAAGTCGGGCGGGGCCGACTATATAATACCCTACACCACTCCCTGTGTATATACCTCGCTTTGATTACTAAATCCAGGTGTTTCATGGGAGCAATTTTATGTAGTTCATATAAATTATACAGTTACAATAAATTCATCTTTAGTCAGATTTAATGAATATGGTAAATAATAAAGCAATTGATCCAAATTTCCAGCAGATATTCCGAGTAAAGTAAATATAACATGATCTGAAAAAATTGATCAAGATCCAAAGACAAATACAAATTATACAGCGGTAATAGGATGAATCGGTCGGACATTTGAAGGGGATCTATAACAACACTTGAGGCCTGTGCCAAAACATATTTATTTATATATTTCTCATTCACGGTAGGTATTCCTAGTTGAAACATAGAATGATGTGCAGAATTTGATGAAGATCCGATGAAAGATGTAGTTTCTAGAGCTGTAATAGAGCAGAATGGGGCCCCATTTGGGTTATACCAAAGTAAGGACATATGAGCATCTCCCAAACAAGTAAGGAAAGCCTAAAGCCGGAGCCGACTATATGATACACCCCACCTTCTATCTCATTACAATTCAATTCGGTAAAAAAGTGAAATCGGGAAGGATTTTTGAATTATGTAAATGTATGTGTTTTACACAAAATGTTAAATCGGGAAGGACATTTGTATGGGGGTATATTGAAACCTGTAATGATGTGACCCCCTTTCACCATGTATGTTTATTTGTGACATATAATATGTAAAGTTTGGCTAAAATCGGTTAAACATTCGGGAGCAACAATTGTATTGGGGCTATATCTTAATCTGAACCGATCTTACCCACTTTCACCATAGGTGTTTCTAGTTCGATTATAAAATGTTGTGCCAATTTTAAAGAAAATCAGGTACAATATGTGGATTCTAGAGCGGAAAAAGTAAAAGCGGGAGCGACATTTGTATGGGGACTATATCTAAATCTGAACCGATCTTACCCACTTTCTGCATAGGTGTTTCTAGTTCAATTATAAAATGTTGTGCCAATTTTAAAGAAAATCAGGTACAATATGTGGATTCTAGAGCGGAAAAAGTAAAAGCGGGAGCGACATTTGTATGGGGACTATATCTAAATCTGAACCGATCTTACCCACTTTCTGCATAGGTGTTTCTAGTTCAATTATAAAATGTTGTGCCAATTTTAAAGAAAATCAGGTACAATATGTGGATTCTAGAGCGGAAAAAGTAAAAGCGGGAGCGACATTTGTATGGGGACTATATCTAAATCTGAACCGATCTTACCCACTTTCTCCATAGGTGATTATAGTTGGATTATAGGATGTTTTGCCAAATTTAAAGAATATCAGGCTCAATATATTGTTTCTAGAGCGGAAAAAGCCAAATCGGGAGCGACATTTGTATTGGGGCTATATCTAAATCTGAACCGATCTTACCCACTTTCAGCATAGGTGTTTCTAGTTCGATTATAAAATGTTGTGCCAATTTTAAAGAAAATCAGGTACAATATGTGGATTCTAGAGCGGAAAAAGTAAAAGCGGGAGCGACATTTGTATTGGGGCTATATCTAAATCTGAACCGATCTTACCCACTTCCTGTATAGGTGATTATAGTTGGATTGTAGGATGTTTTGCCAAATTTAAAGAATATCGGGCTCAATATATGGTTTCTAGAGCGGAAAAAGTCAAATCGGGATCGACATTTGTATGGGGACTATATCTAAATCTAAACGGATCTTACCCACTTTCACCATAGGTGTTTCTAGTTCGATTATAAAATGTTGTGTCAATTTTAAAGAAAATCGGGTATAATATGTGATTTCTAGAGCAGAAAAAGTCAAATCGAGAACGACATTTGTATGAGGGCTATATCTAAATCTGAACCGATCTTACCCAAATTATGCATAGGTGTTTCTAGTTGGATTATAAGATGTTGTGCCAAATTTGAAGGAAATCGGGTACTATAAGTGCTTTATAGGGCGGAAAAAGTCAAATCGGGAGCGACATTTGTATGGTGGCTATATATAAATCTGAACCGATTTCCTCCAAATTCAATACCGATGGTCCTTGGCCAGAAAAAGTAACTTCTGCCAAGTTTTATGACAATCGGACAACAATTGCGACCTGTAGAGTGCGAACAAGCTTAGTTGGTCAGCAGACGGACGGACGGACGGATGGACGTTCGGACAGACGGACATCGTTAAATCGACTCAGCTAGTGATTCTAAGCCGTTCAGTATACTTAAAGGTGGGTCTAGCTCGATTATTTTTTGGTGTTACAAACATTTGGCGGAAAACTAACTTATAATACCCTAGTCCACGAAGTGGTGTAGGGTATAATTATAAAATAAGACACCAATGAAAAATTAAATCCGAAAAATATGTTTTTACACCCACTCTATGGAGCTTCGCATACATTGAGAGGGTGAAATGCCGCAAAAATTTGCCAATTGAATTTTGTTTGCAGGTTTTTATGTTCTCATTCCGAACTACTGTGCAACGATAGAAAACTAAACAAATTTCTACTTATAACAATGGTTTATTTTACACAAATACCCGGCAACAATAATGACACAGCCACAGTAAAAAGGTGAGAGAATACCAACAACAAGATGAAAAGGAGCAGCTTCAAAAAGAAATAGCAAAAAGCCATATATACGACACGACGACGACTTTTCTGCTTGGTGGGGAAAAACGTCCAGCTAGAAGAAAAATCGTTGTACTCTGCACAGTAACGATACGAGTTCGAGGAAAAGTGAGTGAGTCGTCGGTGTGGGATACTGTAAGGAAACGAGTAAAACGCCAAAAGGTGTTTGCTCTGTCATCTACATACAATACTCTTTGAAAGCATGAATGAATGAATGCAAAGAAGGGAAGAAGAATGAGAATGAAGGTGTGCTCAGATGATGAAATGTAAGCAAATGGCTTTCGAATGCATGCTTATAAGGAGTGATGAGGCTGAGCAGGAAGCTTACGACAGACTAAGTGGTACCCTACACAGAAATGCTGGAGATATTTTATAGTTCTTTTTTTTAATTCGCCTTAATCTGCTCGAGACACAAATGGCTTGATGAACTTGTTGGGGGTATTGATATTAGCCACAACACTGAATTGATCATGATGAAATTTAATTTACGGAGGTAGAGAGAGAATTTCTCCGATAAAGGAGTTCCTCTCGATTGAACTTATTGTATCGCTAGAATCTACATATATTTATTTTATTACATCCTTGAAGTATTCATCGGAGTCCCATAAATGAGTATTATGAATAGTGGTAAAAATTTTGAGACGATTTAACCATGTCCGTCTGTATGTTGAAAATGTTTCCATGTATGTGTCTGCTGGTTTGCAGATCGACAAAGATTGAACATGATCAAATTCGGCACAGAGGGAAAAATGTATCCTGCACAAAGTGTGAAAGGATATCTAATATATTGAGTTTTTATAACAGACACCATTTTCACGCCAAATGTTTGTATCTCTTGGAAGAAGTCAAGCTACCAAGCCACCTTCAACTATACCGATAGGCTTAGAGTCACCAGCTGAGTCGATTTAGTCTGCTTGAATGTACGTCCGTCCGTTTATCATTCGAAAGCTTGTGATCAAAGCATACATTTATTATCCGATAGCCATGAAATTTAGCACAATTAATTTGCCAATGGTATCTATTGGTTGAAGCTATACCATCCACAAAAAATAAAATACTACAACTTTTCATTCTTGCAGCAAACATTTCAAATCTTTCTCTGCTGTACTGTACCGCAACGCTGTAAAACTCGCAACAAGAAATGGCGGACCGAAAGGTATTTATTTGAAGACTTCCTATTTTTTGTTTCGCCGTGTTAGCTATTCATCCTTTTTTCCTGTGATGTACATTAAGAAAAGTGCAAAGAAAATTTATTTTCCTTTACTCTCTGTCATTTCTTTACATTGCCACTCTTTTTTTCTTCAATGGCGACTCAACACTGTTGACATTTTCCTGTAGCTGTAGCGTTGGCGAATGGGACAAGAAACTCATGCGTATTTTTCTTGTTTGAGTCTGAAAAGTTCTTTATTCTATTGTTCCGCCTGTGTAGGTACAGAAATGCACCTTCTTAGAGCGCTGATTGTTCCTGGCTATAGTTTTTGTGTGCTGTGAAGATATTTGCCTCCAACGTTTTCATTACATACCACGTACAATAGATATATTAGGCCGGGTTACGACAAGGACCAAGCTTATAGTGATAAAGCCAACCAAATAACCCAACATGAAAATTAGTATAATTCTGAAAGTACTTGTTGAATAGATCATTTCTGCAGAATAAACTTATAGTCGAGCAGTTTCCTTTTACAGTGGGTTAAAGTTTTAATTTGTTGGTCGAAGGGAGAGAAAATAAAAATTTTACAAAAATATCCAATTTGTATTTTTTGTTACCGTGACGTTTTTTTCGCAGAATATTTTAATCCTTAAATGTCCTTTGGAAAGTTCTTCAAATTTGGCAAAATACATTATATTTAAATTATAACAACTTAAAGTGACAGTGGGCCACAACTTTTCTGGTTTAATACAACCCTCAGACAAATGTCCTTCCCGATACAACTTTTTTCTCTCAATGTATTACAGATTTAGATCTAATTTAGCAGAATACGTTATACGACAGCTGGAAACATACATTGTGAAAGTAGGTCAGTAACAATACAAAAATAGGTCAGTAACAATACTTGTTTACACTTAGTATAATGTAGAATTATAGCGTCCTTACTCTGCTCCAAAATTGCTGTTGGACAGTGTTATTGATTATAATCAATATTTTTTTCAAAAATGCACTAAAATCAATCTAGATGTGTTTTCTATTTTCTCTGATATTATTATGGAGATTCAATGGTATGTATTAAATTCAACAGATTCTTATAAACAAAATATATAATAGAAAGCCGACAGTTGAGTTGTTAGTGCATTTTATAGTTTATTATAATTTAAATTGTAATAAATAAATACAATAGAAAACAAGTAAGGAAGGTTAAAGTCGGGCGGGTCCGACTATATGATACACTCCATTTTCTATCCAAATACAATACAATTCGGTAAAAAAGTGAAAACAGGAAGAATGTTTCCTAATCATAGGCTGATATGACGTGGTCCAAATTGTCAAATAGTGAAGAATATTTGTATCGATGCTATATCCAAACATGGAATGAAGTGACTAACTTTCACAATAAGTTATTTAAGATCAAGTAAACATGTTATGCTCATTTTGAGGAAATTCGGTGAAACTACGTGGTTCATGGGGCGGAAAATGTCAATCCGGGAGCGAAAATTGTATGGGAGATATATCTAAATCTGAACCGATCCGACCCACTTTAACCATGGCTGTTTCTAGTTGAAATATAAGATATTTTGCCAAATTTGAAGAAGATCTATAAAAATATGTGGTTTATAGAGTGGAAAAAGTCAAATCGGCAGTGAAGTTTGTGAGGGAGCTATATATAAATCTGAACCGATATGACCTATATTCCCATAGGTGTTTCTAGTGTATAAATATGCTAAATTTGAAGAAGATATGTAAAAATATATGGTTTCTAGACCAGAAAAAGTCAAATCGAGAGCGAAATTTGAATGTGAGCTATAACAAATTTGAACCATTTCACCACGGGTGTTTCTAGTTGAAATATAAGATATTTTGAAAGATTTGGAGAAGAACTGTTAAATATGTGGTTTCCAGAGAGGAAAAAGTCAAATTGGGAGCTTAATTTGTACGGGAGCTACATATATAAATCTGAACCGATCTAAAAAAATTTCAACACAACAGTGAATAGAGTAAAATCGGGAGTTAAATTCGTATGGGGGCTATATCTAAATCTGAATCGATTTTCTTCGAATTAAATAGCGTTCGTCCTTATTCCGAAAAACTTCGTTGTGCAAATTTTCATTCGGTTCTGCTACAATTGCGACCTGTTCTTTGATTACAAGAATAGAAATATTTAAAAAAAAATAAATGTTATAATAATAAAATAAATATTTTTTTAAATCTTCCCGACTAAGATTACTCTCTTTTTTAAGCATTCTCACAAAATATTTCAGGAAAAATATAAATGTAATAATAATGAAATAAATAAAAGTTTTTAAATCTTAAGCGGAATAATCATAAAATGTTTAAAAGGATTAAAGTACTGAAAATCATTCAATTGCATTCAAGAACTACTCCTTATTCGATTTTGATTATAATTGTATTACATTAATGGTGATTTGATATGTGAATAAGTATGAGATTGAGAAAATTAAATTTGGGCCTTTGACTGTCTCACATATAATCTCAACTAATAATGCTAAGTTCATTCTGACCGATTTTTAAAAGAGAGATTAGTATTGTATGGTTAGACGATTTTGTAATAATTATTGAAAACTTTGCTAGATGGTGTTTTATATATTGTAAGCATAACTTTTGTTCTATAAAATATATGAATACAACATTTCTTGGAGGAGAATTGTTTGTATTTAACAAAAAACAAAAAAGATAGTATTTTTAGTAGTTTCTTAGATATCGTTAAAAATGTAGATGTACTGTGTTTTTGGTTCTCTTAATTATGTTCTATTCATGTCGGTATATATTGTAATTTATTAAAGAAAATCATTTTTTATTTCCTGGGCATATAGCTTTTGCACACATCTTGTAAATTTACGAGTGTGATTGCAAGTAGTTCCTGAGATATTGAAAAAGAAAATATTATCAAAGGCCAATTTTCCAATTTCTTGTGAAGTAGGGGATTTATCCCATTTTCAACACCAACCAAAGGGAACGTTTTAACACTGTATGAGGATTCTCATATAGCATTCATGCAAGGGAAACGCATCTAAAAACATTTTCGAGTAACAACCGACCCTGACTAATATACACCCAACCAAACATATGTATGCACCCACTCACTAACTCATTCGGCACACAAATGTATGACCGCTGGCTAACATATCGTTCTTTGTAGGAGGTATTCTGCTTTATTTTATTATGATTTGGTCACACTTTTCACGTTTAGTGAGAGAGGAGTGTTGTTGTGGGGTAGTCTGTGAGGACGGCAAATGATGCCTTCAGGTGGGTACGTACTGCGTACTCATCTGTACGTATATGCGAACATTCGTAGTGTAGTTTCTCTTCATTCGTTACCAGAAAATCCAATTAGTTCTTTGGAAATTCTCGTGTTGTTGTTATTTCTCCTCCGTCCATGTTCAGCCAAAGGGCCGACTTTATTGAAAACAAAAAAACACACACACACAGAAAAAATACATAAAATCTTGGGGGAGGCATATGAGTTCATATGATATTCTAATTTATGTAGTATGAATTCAATTTTGTTGGGGTTTGGTTAGAATCACAGCCATAAGGTCTTAGTGAAATGTAAATTTGAGTAATTTATTATATTAAGGAAATTACTAACGTCCAAATCAGGGGAAGGTTGGAGAAGTCAATCAATGAGGGGAACGTGATTTGTATGTGAATTTTGGGTAATCTAGTGAAATTGATAGTAGGACGAGTAACAGTAGCAATACACTCGATGGATCTATGGTAAGGTATAAAATAAAACTAAAATGAAGTATCACAGCAGGTGTCTTGCGAAAGGAATTATTAAATTTATTCAGTCAAACACTACCTAGGAGGCGAAGGGTACAGAGCTGTATGGTATCGAACAGTGCGAAGTATCTGATCATCTTCCTTTATAGAAAGCTTTACTTCAGGGAAAATATAATAGAGCGAATGAAGAAAGCTACCATCGCCCTAATACCTCCCAAATGGCTATCGGAACCCGCTGCGGAATCTCGCTAAAAATCGTTTACTTAGTAAACGTGTAGCAGTGATCTTCTGAAAAGGGTGCAGAGAATAGCCTGCATTAGCATTAGCGGAGCCAAAAGGACAACTGCTACGGAGGCATTACAGGTTCTGCTTCATGTTTTGCAGATTGTCTTAGATAGTCATGACATATCCCCAACGATCCCCAAGTATAAAAAGTGGTTTTATTTCAAAGAATTCGACCAAAGCAAGAACATATTATGAATGATTCGTTGATTTGTCAATATCAAGGAAAATTTTGATCACCCTATGTCGTGCACACGCTCTTAATTTAAAATTACAGTACATTTCGTGGTAGACTGTTGCAATTGATGCTTCCATATTTTTTATTCCCTCCACCCTAGGATGTCATTTCGTTTGCAACACCTTGAAATATTCATGGTTATTCTAAGACGATATAACCATGTCCGTCTGTCTATAGTAAACACTCTAAATTTGAAGCTAAGAGGTTCAAATTTTCCGCAAATGTGTCTTATGGTTGCAGATCTTTGTCCCTAACAAAGGCTTCCCATAATATTTGCATTATTTAAGCAAATTTTTATGAAAACTTCTGCAATTTGTTGCGTACATTTATCTTGTAGCGAGAAAACACTAAAAAGTACAAACAAGAAATGCGATACAAATGGTACAATGATACAAAACAAACATGAAATTTAGTGTATACATCCCTATAATTACGTAGACACGCAAAATAAAGGGATTTTTGCAATTCGTACTTTTAAGTGATACAATAGGAAAAGTGGGATACAAATGGTACCAAGCAAACCACTGAAGTTGAAGTCATGAAATTCGGTATATGCATTCATCTGACGGTATATACGCGAAACATAAATGATTTTTTTCGAAATTTAGGCGAAATTAGGACGAAAGGGGATAGAAATGGTACCAACCAAACGGCTGTAGTTAGAATAGTGAAATTTGTTATGTACATTGCTCTGACTGTGTAGATGTAAAAATAAAGATATCTTTCAATATCCGTACCTTTAAGATCAAAACGGGTTAAAATGGGTGCCAAGTATATATGAGTATTTCTCCAATTTCGTCGTACTATTAGGGTCATCATGAAAAATTAATAAAACTGGTACCAAGCAAACGAATGTATTTAGAATCATGAATAAGAAATTCGATATTATATGAAGAAAAATCAAAAACACGTCGAAAAAACGTTTGTATCACCTGAAACCCTTTGCCAAAAATAATGTCTAGTACAAAAACCTACTTACGCCCGCAAAGGAAATGAAAAACAATGTCTGTACTAAGAAAACATAATCTGTAAGCCACAAGTCCGAGATATGTCCCACTTAAAAATAAAAGACATGTCACAATAAATTTGCAATTCACAAACAAGTAAGGAAAGGCTAAAGTCGGGCGGGGCCGACTATATAATACCCTACACCACTCCCTGCGTATGTACCTCGCTTTGATTACTAAACCCAGTTATTTAATGGGAGCAATTTTATGTAGTTCATATAAATTATAAAGTTACTATAAATTCATCTTTAGTCATATTTAACGAATATGTTTAATAATATGGTAATTGATATAATTATCCGACAGACAAATACAAATTATACAGTAGTAATAGGACCGACATTTCAAAAAGGAACCTATAACAACATTCTGGGCCTGGTCTAAAACATGGGTTGAAAAATATCATTCTCTGCAAAATTTGATTAAGATCCGATGTAAGATGCAGTTTCTAGAGCTGTAATAGATCAGAAAGGGCCTCATTTGGTTTATACCAAAGTATGGACATATGGGCATCACCCAAACAATTCTCATTGCAATTCAATTCGGTAAAAAAGTGAAATCGGGAAGGATTTTTGCATCCTGTAAATGTATATCTTTGACAAAAAATGTTAAATCGGAAAGGACATTTGTATGGGTGTATATTGAAACCTGGAACGATGTGACCCGCTTTCACCATATATGTTTATTGGTGAAATATAATATGTAAAGTTTGGCCAAATTCGGTTAAACATTCGGGAGCAACATTTGTATGAGGGCTATATCTAAATCTGAACCGATCTTACCCACTTTCACCATAGGCTTTTAGTTGGATTATAAGATTTTGTGCCAAATTTAAAGAAAATCGAGAAGGATCAAGCGTTAATCAATACATTGAAGTCTGTCCAGTACTAAATACTGCATAGCATTATGCTTGCGTATGTAGAATATGGAATGCCCCTTAAATGGGTCTTCTAGCAGGGCAATTATCCTAAATACACCAACCGATTCGCAAATTGAGATCTCACTAGCGAAACCAAAAAACGTCCAGACCCAGCACGTCCAGTTAGCTATGACTGGGTAGTTGAAATTCATGGCAGAAGTATTTATTTAGAGACGTAGTTTAAGACGTCTCTGTAATTTAGGCTTGGTGGCAGGGTGAGATATGGGCTGCACTGTGAGGAGCTCAAAGTTAACTCGTAGGCTCGTATGCTACCCGATACCTGCAGTGTATACCAAGTCGAAGTTATGGCTATAAGAGAAGTTGAGGAGTGGCTGTTCCACAATATTGTGACTAATACTCGTATAGTTTGGCTGTATGAACCTAAATACAAGATCAGCCCAAGACTGCCGCGAATTTCTGCGGGAGATGGCCATGAAGTTCTATATTCACCTTATGCGGTTCCCAGGGTATAGGGAACTGTAAAGCTCACTAGCTTGCGAGATTAGGAACGACCCTCCAAGTTCCACAGGAACTTGCTTGCATAGATACACCCCAGTGAAAGGCAAACTGACAGATGGAAGTCTCTGGTGCTTGCGCTGACGAACAGCAAGTGGCAAATGTGGTGACCTTCATAGCTCATTGGACGTGTACGCGTCTTGCAATCTGAATGTGTTGGGTTCGATTCCAGGCCGGCGCACTGGTAAAATTGAACATCAACAAATTTTCACTTTTCATCATAAAATAAGAGTTTTTGCAGCAAATTTTCTCATCCGAACACACTTTCACATAAAAATTGTCATTTCGATTGCTACAAGGTCCAGGGAAGAAACAAATAACCATTAACGATACATAACATAGTTGTTAATATAAAATGCAGCGCCTCTAGTGGAGGATAGTGGTATAACTCGATTAACCCGAATGGTGCTAGCGTGACCATATGGTCACACACAAAAGACGTTCACCGACGCTTCTGGTGTGAACCACTGATAACATGAAAGTTTTATCTCAAAATTGTAATTATTTTTTTCCTTTCCCCTTAACACTAACATCAACCAGGAAGAAGATGCAAATAACAGCCGGACAACATGAGAACGATAATGAACAAAGGTTCCCGCGATAATCGGATACATGGCGGAACGTAGTACAATTCAGACTTAAGGATTATCACCCCGGCTCCCTCTAAAGCTGCTACAACAACAGCAAGTGGGCGGACCTAGGCAAGTGCAGAATTTTGAAGATGGTACTTTGTTCGCTTTGACGAAATGACCATTATTACAAAAGCAAAATATAGCATTCAAATATTCTACTTGACATTATAATTAATATAATTACTTCATGAAAACATATAAAAAGTCTATATGTATACAGCAAAATGATATTATATATCATTTTAAAGGTACTTGCAATGCTTTTAAAATAAGATCTGATTCAGAAATATGATTAAATATGTGTACTAAATTGTGCACTTTCACCTTTATACTTTGAGTCAAGTTGAGTTCTACATATAACTTTTGGACCACGATATTTATAGGTTATGTTCACTGCGAATCACCACGAATTGTTAAATATAATTTTTTAGCTACTTATGTAGGCCTTCAATTCCAATAATTTAATTTTAAGTATCTTGTACAACTGCTTTAGACACTTGATTGAATACCTTTCAGGCTTGAGGTGCTGCCACATAGTTTTCTTCAATACATTTTCCTGATTGCTTATATATACACATTTAACAATATCCAATTTAATTATTTTGAATAATATGGATTTGGGACCAGTGTGCAGTGGTTAGCTGGATTTTATTGAAAAGTTTTCGAGCTTGAGTGTGGACTTATGTCTGCCCCACTTGGAAAGCTTAAAACATTCTAAAAATCTATATTCATGGACAGTTTTGAAAAATTGTAAATATATTTGAAAACATATCGTCACCACAAGTGCAAAAGGGCCGAACAACACAAAATCAACTTTCAGTTTTTGATTGAAAATAGTGCACTATACCAAAATACAAATGTTAGCCTTCTCTTGGCAAAAAATGGCTTCATGAGCGAAATTCAAATAGTCCGAAAAAAACTATTTTTTTTTGAAGAAACATAATTATCTTTTTACTGTGTAGTCCCAATTCTTTTGGCGCAATGATGAAACGCGATTTACCATCTAATGTAATTGCATTTCTGTGTTTTGAAAGTATATAGAAAAATCTCTATTATAACCACAATGGAAATTGTATTTTTTCTAATGTAATACATTTTTGCGTTTGGAAGTATTCAGAAAAAAAACACTATTATAACCACAATGGTTTTCGAATAATTCAGTATTTTGCGTCCCCCGTAAAATAATGAATACAATTAGTCCAAATGCGACTTGTATTTAAAAAAATAATACAACTCCTTTGTTGTGTGCCGAATTACATATATTATATATTGTTTATTGTTTATATTGTTATGCATCCGGTTGTCGTGGAAACTTTTCACATTCATAACCTCATACTCCGCTTTTGTTAGAACTATGAAATGTTGTAGCGACTTTGCCAATTAAATACACGTTAAGAGCACTTGTGATTTTATTACTTTCGACGACAGCTGTTAATGAGCAAACCACAAAAGGCTGGAATTGTTGCGGTGAGATTATGCCGCCACTCCAAATCCATGTTCTTCGCCTAAAATTTTTAATGTATTCATTCACGTAATGCTAATGATTCGCGGAATCTGACAAAAGAAAAAATAGCTCTAAATACCGAAAAAATTAAAATGGATTTGACAATTAATTCCTTTGAATCACGTCAACGCTCTTGCTCACCGCAAAATTGATGTTTTTGCAATCACGCCCACACGCAGCTTGTATCGTGCTGAGATACCACCTCCTTCTTTTTATTGTGGGGGAGGTAATGAAAAAGACGTAATGTTTCTGTTTTTTTTCGACGCTACTAAAAATAAATCACTTTATTTTCCAAACCTCAATTTAATTTCCTATTATCCTTGTAAAATGCTTGTAACAAGTACACTTCATTAAAATGAGAAATGCCAAGCAATCAGCATTGTCTAATTTAAATTAAATACATTCTTTTATGATTGCCGCTATCAAGAGTAGAACAACAATAAAAACACAGAACACAACAACGCCGGGAACGCACATTCAAATACACTTTTCACAAATCATTTTACGCGTATGAAGCGAGGGGTCAGAATGGCAGTTCTTTTGAAAAAATTCCTTTAGGCAATCATTGAAACAGAGATTCAGATTTAAATAATTAAATTTCAATTTCTCATTTCAAAGCAGAAAACATTTAGAAATGAATATTTGGCCATGCCATGTTGATACTGATTCATACATCTGCTATCATAGCGTTATGTAGAAGAATTCTAAAACTGTCATTTTTGCGTAGTCGGTTTTTAATATTCTGGTAATAAAACGGCGAAAAGCTTCGGAATATATAAAAAATACGATTTCGAAAAAAATGCAATTGCGTCCTTGACAATTAAGGTAAAGGTATACAGACAACTTTGGCTGTTGAAGTCCGTTGTAAACGATAAAGATATAGATGCACTAGAAGTATTGAAATAACGTCTCATATAACGTCCGCTTTGAATACATGTTTATTAATTTGTTTTTGGTTATGTTCTGAACTTTATTTATATTTTTCGTTTATTGTTCACATTGGCTCATTATGCAATTTAATATAATAATAATAATATAATTTATTTATATGATATATTTCCATACAAACAAAAACAATTTCAAACGTTTACATTTAAACTCTTGTTTTCAAACGTGATAATGATAATTTACGACGACAGAAAATAAATATCGTTCATTATTATATACCACATCAAAATTTTGAATTTGAACATTTGAAATTGTTTTTGTTTGTTTGTATGGAAATATGTCAAAAGACATACTATTATACAAATCGTCAAAACGACACGATAATTCGAAAGTTACATACTTGTGCCCCTGACCTACATATATTTTATTGAATGCAAATTTATTTACAAATGATGTGGAGACATTTATTACATGACTGTCTACTACCTTTTTCATGATTTCTGACCTCTATATAAAGCCGAATATATCCAAACTTTTTAACTCAATAACTCTCCTAAGCACAGGCCTGTGGAGTCGGGGTCTAAGAATTTAGCTGGAGCCGGCGTTGTAAATATGTAATGCGCCCGTGATCTGTTGTACATACAGAATCAGAAAACGCAACAATTGTTCTTGAAATTTGTAAAATTTTTATTAAACTATTAAATCAAACTTTAATTAACACCTATTTATTTAACAAATATTTTGTTTATCCCATTTCACGGATTGTTTATCAATCCTCGAAGTTTTAAATTGCCGGTGAAGTTGTGTTGCGATTTTGTGGTCTATATATCAATCATTGGCAAAACTAAAGCACGGTGTCAAATTGAGCAGAATAAATATAATTTGAGGCATCTAGAGCGCCAACCAGTCAAATCAGAAGGAACATTTATATGCGGGCTTTATCAAAACATAGACGAAAGTGACCCCCTCTCAAATTATGTTTATATGAAAATTTCTATGTCAAATTTTACCAAATTGGATACATTAGGCTGTGTGGCGGTCCATACAAATAGAAAAAAAACAATTTGCAGTCACCCCACTAAAATAAAGTTTGGATTGTTTAATGATGATTTTCAAAATATTTCGTCTCTAGTCGTCAAGTCGTCTGTGAGCTAAACGCTCCTGAAAATACACCTAAAATCATGTTTCCCCGTTCAAATGTGCTGCATTTTTGCAATTTTTTTAAAAAATAGACCTTTGAAAGCACTTTAAATATAAATTTTGATTCTTGTCTTAGATTTACTTATTGGCAGTAATTTTTGTGTTTTTTAATAGTGAGAACTGAAAAAATGTTCTTGTTTAAAATTAGTATTTTATAAGAAATGAAGAGCGGCAGTCATTACCTTTCGAATGATGCCTAAATGATGAACATCGGAAGGAAACTGAAGCCGTAGCGTTCATTTTTGTAAAACGAGTTTGAAAATTTTGGCTCTGAAAATCCATATCCTGTATTACATTATTTTACAAACATGGAGGCAGTGACGTCTTGTTTCGTCCGCTATTCATCGTTTAGGTATTGACTCCATCTATTTATTTTTCATAACATCTCTTACAAAGTGTTTCCAAGAAATATAAGTTTTTAGCTGTCACCTTTAAAAACCACAAAAAATCAATAAAGAGTCCAATAATACGGCCAATGAGTAATTCTAAGACAAGAATCATTTTTTTATTTAAAGTGCTTCCAAGGGTCTATTAATTCAGAAAAATCGTTTGGACAAAAATCCAACAAAAAAATTTACACAAGAAAACCATTATTTGTAGAGGTGTTTTCAGGAGCGTTTAGTTCAGAGATGGCTTGATCCAGTGAAGAAATATTTTGCAGATCATCATCAAACAATCCAATCTTGTCTTCTGTGGGGTGACCGCTGCAATTTATTTTCGTGACCCATCCTAATGTATATGGCAATCTCCCAAAAAGGTCTACCAAAAAATGAAATCAGACCAAACTAATAGCTTTTAACATTATTTTTTCCTTTTTTCGACAACTTTTTTTATTATGAAACTTTAAGTTAACTTGTTCTCTTTTATTATACCCTACACCACTTCGTGGTCTAGGGTATTATAAGTTAGTTTTCCGCCAAATGTTTGTAACACCAAGAAATAATTGAGCTAGACCCACCTTTAAGTATACGGATCGGCTTAGAATCGCCAGCTGAGTCGATTTAACGATGTCTGTCTGTCCGTCTGTCCGTCTGTCCGTCTGTCCGTCTGTCCGTCCGTCCGTCCGTCTGCTGTCCATCTAAGCTTGTTCGCACTCTACAGGTCGCAATTGTTGTCCGATTGTCATGAAACTTGGCAGAAGTTATTTTTTCTGGCCAAGGACAATTGGTATTGAATTTGGAGGAAATCGGTTCAGATTTAGATATAGCCCCCATACAAATGTCGGTCCCGATTTGACATTTTCCGCTCTAGAAACCACATATTGTACCCGATTTTCTTTAAATTTGGTACAACATCTTATAATCTCACTAGAAACACCTATGCCGAAATTGGGTAAGATCGGTTCAGATTTAGATATAGCCCCCATACAAATGTCGCTCCCTATTTCACTTTTTCCGCTTTAGAAACCACATATTGTACCCGATTTTCTTTAAAATTGGCACAACATCTTATAATCCAACTAGAAACACGTACGCAAAAATTGGGTAAGATCGGTTCAGATTTAGATATAGCCCCCATACAAATGTCGCTCCCGATTTGACATTTTCCGTTCTAGAAACGACATATTGTACCCGGTTTTCTTTAAATTTTGCAGAACATCTTATAATCCTACTAGAAAGACGTATGCAAAAATTGGGTAAGATCGGTTCAGATTTAGATATAGCCCCCATACAAATGACGCTCGCGATTTGACATTTTCCGCTCTAGAAACGACATATTGTACCCGATTTTCTTTAAATTTTTCAGAACATCTTATAATCGAACTAGAAACACGTATGCTAAAATTGGGTAAGATCGGTTCAGATTTAGATATAGCCCCCATACAAATGTCGCTCCCGATTTTACATTTTCCGCTCTAGAAAAGACAAATTGTACCCGATTTTCTTTACATTTTGCAGAACATCTTATAATGCAACTAGAAACACGTATGCAAAAATTGGGTAAGATCGGTTCAGATTTAGATATAGCCCCCATACAAATGACGCTCGCGATTTGACATTTTCCGTTCTACAGGGTGATTTTTTAAGAGCTTGATAACTTTTTTTTTAAAAAAACGCATAAAATTTGCAAAATCTCATCGGTTCTTTATTTGAAACGTTAGATTGGTCCATGACATTTACTTTTTGAAGATAATTTCATTTAAATTTTGACCGCGGCTGCGTCTTAGGTGGTCCATCCGCTTAGTCAAATTTTGGCATTTCCACGTTTTTGAGTAACAGAGACCTAATTGGTGCGAACGGCGACGAATCGAAAATTGGTGGTCATCATTAACACTGGCCGATACAGCTGCGATATTTTCTTCAGTTCGCACTCTACGTAAGCGTGTTGGTGGTTTAATGTCCAACAATGTAAATTTGGTGCGAAATTTAGTCACAATAGCCCGAATAGCCGCTTCAGTGGGTCGATTAAACTGACCATAAAATGGAAGCGCGCAATGAACTTTCTTAACAGAGCACGCATTTTGATAATAAAATTCAATAATTTGCAAGCGTTGTTCGTTTGTAAGACGATTCATGATGAAATGTCAAAGCATACTGAGCATCTTTCTCTTTGACACCATGACTGAAATCCCACGTGATCTGTCAAATACTAATGCATGAAAATCCTAACCTCAAAAAAATCACTCTTTAGAAACGACATATTGTACCCGGTTTTCTTTAAATTTTGCAGAACATCTTATAATCCAACTAGAAACACGTATGCAAAAATTGGGTAAGATCGGTTCAGATTTAGATATAGCCCCCATACAAATGTCGCTCCCGATTTGACATTTTCCGCTCTAGAAAAGACAAATTGTACCCGATTTTCTTTACATTTTGCAGAACATCTTATAATGCAACTAGAAACACGTATGCAAAAATTGGGTAAGATCGGTTCAGATTTAGATATAGCAAATGTCGCTCCCGAATTCACTTTTTCCGCTTTAGAAACCACATATTGTACCCGATTTTCTTTAAAATTGGCACAACATTTTATAATCGAACTAGAAACACCTATGCTGAAAGTGGGTATGATCGGTTCAAATTTAGATATAGCCCCAATACAAATGTCGCTCCCGATTTCACTTTTTCCGCTCTAAAATCCAGATATTGTACCCGTTTTTCTTTAAAATTGGCACAACATCTTATAATCCAACTAAAAAACAAATGGTGAAAGTGGGTAAGATCGGTTCAGATTTAGATATAGCCCTCATACAAATGTTGCTCCCGAATGTTTAACCGATTTTTGCCAAGTTTTACATATTATATTTCACCAATAAACAGACATGGTGAAAGCGCGTCACATCGTTCCTGGTTTCAATATACCCCCATACAAATGTCCTTTCCGATTTAACATTTTTTGTTAAACACATACATTTACAGAATGCAAAAATCCTTCCCGATTTCAATTTTTACCGAATTGAATTGCAATGAGAATTGTTTGGGTGATGCCCATATGTCCATACTTTGGTATGATTTTGGTATACTACTGTATAATTTGTATTTGTCTGTCGGACAATTGGATCAATTACCATATTATTTACCATATTCGTTAAATTTGACTAAAGATGAATTTATAGCATATACATTATATTCATATAATTTATATAATTTGTATGAACTACATAAAATTGTTCCCATGAAATACCTGGGTTTAGTAATCAAAGTGAGGTACATACGCAGGAAGTGGTGTAGGGTATTATATAGTCGGCCCCGCCCGACTTTAGCCTTTCCTTACTTGTTTTTATTAAAAGTTGAAGTGTTATAACGAAATTTGTTTACTTCGAGTGGAAATATTTGTCCCGTCCGTTTTGTAAAAAAATTTAAGAGATAATTCTCATATTTCATAAATCCACGAACAAAATATATTCTCTAACCTTCATGCATGTATATAAGGAAAAACCAAAGTTCTCAAAAAATCGCTGAACTTTGTACATTTCTATAAGACCCTCAAAAGTACTTCTGTTTTTTGGTAGAGTCTGTTTCAATGTAAAACTGTTTATAATTTTGTACTAAGTCCTGACGATATATTTTTAAAATGTAGTACTCTTTAAGCGCTTTAGAACACTAAAAAGGCTAATTGACTTTTTCAGTATCTTTAATGTTTCCAGTTGCCATTAAAAAAATACTATAAAAAATACAATAATTCGGCCAATAAGTAGCAATAAGTAGTAGACAAGAATCAAAATTTATATTTAAAGTGCTTTCAAAGGTCTATTGTTTAAAAAATTGCAAAAATGCAGCACATTTGAACGGGGAAACATAATTTTAGGTCTATTATTTCAGGAAAAAAAGACAAAAAATTAAACAGGTAAAACATTATTTTAGGGTTATCTGGGGACGAAATATTTTGCAAATCAATATTAAACAACCCAAACTTTATTTTCGTGGGACGGCTGGAAATTATTTTTAAATATGAAATAAATTCCAACTACTGACTAGGATTTTTGGGTGTATATTTAAGTCCGAAGCAGTTCTGATTCAGTTGAGTTTGCGAGGCAAATATACACCCCAATAATAATCGGAGTAGTTGTTGCATTGCACTGGGCATTGAAAGGGGGAGTAACGTCCCTTGGAACGATCGTCTGCCATGCTAGCAACCGATCCAAATAAATGTCACACACTTCTTTTTAAAACATTTTGTTTTCTGTTTAAGAAGACAAAAACAAATGATCTCGAACCTGAGAAAGAGTAACAACACAAACTATGAAAAGAAAAGATCAAATAATAAAAAAACAAAAGAGATGAAGTAAATTGATTGAAATCGAAGAAATATGATATAGGTTGCCGTTCAGAAAAACAGACAAACAAACTATGTGTATGTTCAATAAACTTTTTTAAAAACTTAAACTTGCATTAGTCTCCGCGTAGAAAAGACAAAACAATTTTTTCCTGTTTACAATGAACCCATTGTTTTAAAGTCATACATCACAACATACAGGCAGACAGAACACACCCTCAAATAAAAGCAGTGAATATTGCGTGTGAGTAAATGTAAATGTAAACGTGAATGTATGTTGAATATTAAACCGCCTCCTACTCTAAAACAGAGAAAATATAACTGTTGCCGCCCAGAAATGAACTTGGAAGTGCGAGTAGTTAATGAGAAATAAATGTTCTGGATCGTTGTTGATAGTATAAAATGTTCAACTAATTCCACAAGGACCAACGTTTGGAGGAAATCTAGGATGGTGTGGCTTGAGGTCATTGACAAATCAGAAAAGTGATATTTAGTTTTTCAATTATTTTATTTATAACAATTCGATATTTCGATCATCCTTAGGGATATTCACTTATAGATATTAATTTTGATGATAATAAAGCCCATAAATACCATTCCTTCAATCTCTTAACTTATCGTGATGAATTGGCATCACTGACTGAATCTGACAGATCCCGTTAAAAAACATGGTCGCCATAGACTGCGAACATCGTCTAATTGGAATTCCTTTTACATTCTTATAAATAGAAAATAGCTACGATAAACAAGACATTCCAGGCGATCTTAAGAAAATCTACAAATATCTTAAGGATTTATCATAAGTGCAACCTAGATAATTTATTCCGGGTGAACACGCAATTTCCCGTTGTGTCGAGGCACCCTATTGTACTTGCATACATGTGTAAGTGAGCGTGTATTTTCTTGAAGATATTCAAATAATTTCATGTTAAACAATGCAAAGGAAAAACATCAACAGAAAATTACTGTCATTTACAAGGTTTATGTGTTTCATTCCTTTGTGCCAGAGTCCTAGTACGTTTCCATTCAAGACGTTTCGGGAGTATAGAGATGTTACATCATCATCCATAGCAACAAGAGCAGCAGCAGCAACAAACAAACATTAGCAACAATGCCAAACAAACCTCCCACTTAATCACACATATTCGTACAGATTTCTAAGGATTTTGTGTGTTTTGTATGATTCTACACATCTCTTCCTTCCTTTTCTTTGTTGTTCAGCGCTGGCTTCCTGCTCAGTTGAAGCATGCATATGTATGAAATGAAATGCTTGAATGGAGTTGTCTTTGCAACACGTCTTAATACGTTTCCAGTAAACAACTCTCTGCTTGCATGTGCGTGTGAGTGTGTGCGAATTAAAGAGTCCTTTCTGCACGCACCCGCAAACAAACATTTCCATCTCAAGTACTTGTTTCCTGTCACACACACTCTCACACAAATCTAAATCCACAGCATACACAACAATTTGAGTTCCATTGAAAAGTGTTTAGTATCCAAAGATATGACGTTTTTCTTAGTACCTTTTGTCTTTTTTGGGATGAGTGCGAGTGTGTTTGTGAAAGGAGTCTTACAAAGTGATTTCTCAGGAACGGAAAATCTTCCAAGTAAAATTGCAATGAAATTGTATGCATTTCTTTAGTACAGCATAGCACTGAGCGAGTATACTTTTGGAACAGTCGAACGACAGACCAGATGATTTTGAGCAGTAGAAGTGTGTGGTAGTGTCAGGTCCGTTTGGAAAATCTTACAAATTTTGGTTCGTACATATGGGCAATTATGGTCCGCATACAAGTATCTCTTTAGGAATGAAATATAACAAGTAAGGAAAGTCTAAAGTCGGGCGGGGCCGACTCTATGATACACTCCACTTTCAATCCGAATACTATTTAATTCGGTGAAAAAGTGAAAACGGGAAGGATTTTTGTATCCTGTAAATGTATGTGTTTGACAAAAAATTTTAATTCGGAAAGGACATTTGTATGGGGGTATACTGAAATCTGGAACGAAATAGGTGAAATATAATATGTATAGTTTGGCCAAAATCGGTTAAACATTTGGGAGCAACATTTGTATTTGCGCTATATGTAAATCTGAACCGATCTTAGCCACTTTCACACTAGGTTTTTTATTTGGATTATAATCGAGTACAATATGTGGGTTCTAAAGCGGCAAAAGTCAAATCGGGTGCCACATTTTTGCATATGTGTTTCTAGTTGGATTATAAGATGTTGTGCCAAATTTAAAGAAAATTGGGTACAATATGTGGTTTCTAGAGCGGAAAATGTCAAATCGGGAGCGACATTTGTATGAGGGCTATATCTAAATTTGAACCAATCTTACCGAATTTCTGCATAGGTGTTTCCAGTTGGATTGTAAGATGTTGTGTCAAATTTAAAGAAAATCGAGTATAATATGGGGTTTCTAGAGCGGAAAATGTCAAATCGGGAGCGACATTTGTATGGGGGCTATATCTAAATCTGAACCGATTTGCCCCAAATTAAATATCGTTCGTCCTTGATCCACAAAACTTGCTTGTGCCAATTTTTGTTAAGATCGGACTATAATTGCGACCTGTAATTTGATTACAACAATAGATGGACAGACGGACAGACAGACGGACATTGCTAAATCGACTCAGAAAGTGATTCTAAGTCGACCGGTATACTTAACAATGGGTCTAACTTGCTTCCTTTTGGGTGTTACAAACAAATGCACAAAGCCATAATACTCTCGTGGAGTGTATAAAAATAAGAATCAATTTATTGGAATGAACACACACCACCACTTTCATTTATTTGAGATTTACCGGAAGTTGATTCTACATAAATATTGGCCGAGCGAAGACGAACGGATGGGAGTTCCTCAAAGGTCGCGAACTTCTTCACGCCCGGGATAAGATCCCTAAACTCTGAAGAAATAAATTGCTGCGGTCACCACCCATTGGTCGTATTATGAGACGTTTAGATTGCTTATTTTGATTTTTCAAAGAGACACTCTAAAACTCATATTTCTTGGTTTAATGAAAAATAAATACAGTATGTCAGGAATCAGTTTACACATTAGAAATAAATGTCTTGTCATTTATTTTGGTTTAAGACCAAAGGTTGTGCTGAAGTCTTCAGCAGAACCCAAAATTAGCAAAAAGGCAAAGTGAGACTTTTATTGTTGCAGCTAAAAGTTGACTGCGCAGTTTCGATGGGCGCTACCCCATCTCGTCAGAACTTTCGCAACAAATGTATGTCTTTGACTTAAATCAGGGTTCATATTAGTACCATCGGTCACATATTTCCATTGAGAAGCGCTGATAAACAAATATTCCACCGAACTAATTCGACACACTAAAAATCTCACTTTGCCAATTCAATGTTGTGCATGTGCTCGCATCGCTCGCAACAATGCAAAGGTTGGGACACGGGACATACCGTACAACAACAACCTTTGCATTGTTGCGAGAGTGTGGAGTAATTGTTTCTCATGAAATAGTTCGACAGGCCATATTGAAGAACAAATATTCATCAAGAGCAGCAAGAAAAAAACCTCTTCTTTCTTTAGTTAATGTAGAAAGGCGCTTTTCTTTCGCTGTGATGAATGTTTCCCGAATGAGTGACTATTGGGATGACGTCATATTTTGCGACGAGACGAAAATAATGTTGTATTACAACGATGGACCGTCTAGAATATGGCGAAAGCCGTTCATATCACTAGAAAACCGAAACATAATTCCAACTGTTAAATTTGGAAAAATTTATAGAAACCACCATGGACGCTCAGCAATATTTAGAACCAATTTGGTAAGCACTGCGAGGAAATTTGGCTTCATCAGAGAAAACAAATCACAATTCAAATTTTATCAGGATAACGACCCTAAGCATAAGTCACATATGGTGCGGATGTGGCTTCTCTATAATTACGGACAAGTTATAGATACGCCACCTCAAAGTCTTGACCTAAACCCTATTGAAAATTTGTGGGTCCATTTGAAGAAACATGTCGACAAACGCCAATCCAAAAACCAGTAAGGAAAGGCTAAAATCGGTCGGGCCGATTATGTGATACACTCCACTTTCTATCCAAATACAATTCAATTCGTTAAAAAATTGTAAACGGGAATGATTTTTGTATGCTTCCTAATCATAGGCTAATATGACCTGACCCAATTTGTCTAATCGAGAAGAATATTTGTATCGGGGCTATATCCAAACATGGAATGAAGTGACCCATTTCACAATAGCTTCTTCCAGTTCAAGTATAACGTGTTATGATCAATTTGAAGTAATTCGGTGAAAATACGTGGTTTCTGAGGCGGAAAAATCAAGTCGGGAGCGAAATTTGTGTAGGAGCTATATATATGTATATGTTTCTCATGGAAATATAAGATATTTTGCCAAATTTGAAGAAATTAGATGAAAATACGTGGTTTCTGTAGCGGAAAAACTCAAATCGGGAGTGAAATTCGTATGGTTGCTATATCTAAATCTGAACCGATCTGGCTCATTTTCACCATGGGTGTTTCTAGTTTATATATAAGATGTTTTGCCAAATTTGAAGAAAATCTGTTAAAATATGTGGTATCTAGAGTGAAAAGAGTCAAATCGAGAGTGAAATTCGTATGGGGGCTATATCTAAATCTGAACCGATTTTCTTAAAATTAAATAGCGTTCGTCCTTATGCCGAAAAACTTCGTTGTGCAAAGTTTCGTTTGGTTCTGGCTACAATTGCGATCTGTATCGTGATTACAAGAATAGATGGACAGACAGACAGACAGACATTGCTAAATCGATTCAAAAAGTGATTCTAAGTCGATCGGTATAATTCACAATGGGTCTATCTCTCTTCCTTTTGGGTGTTACAAACAAATGCACAAAGACATAATACTCTCGTGGAGTGTATAATTAGCGTAAAGACTTATTAAATTTAATGTAAACACATTTGTGAAAAGAGTTTCTCGACACTGCCAAACTGGAGAAATATTTGCTTTATTTTTTTAATAACCCTAACTAAATAATGTATATTATCATAATAAATCAAAAAAATATATGTGATAAATAAAAACCATATATTTTATTGCTAAAAATTATAAAATTTTGGATTTATTTTGTATGTGTAAAGTCATTCTTGACTGTATATGTAATCAATACCTTTCGAATGATGCATAAATGAAGAAAATTACGTCACTGGTTCCATTTATCTCGCGATGTCGCTCACTTTACGCATAGACCGGCGTTTGTAGGTGACGTTTAAGATGTTCTGCAAATTTGTTTGTGCTTTCTAGAACTAAAAATCAATAAAATAGAATTAAGACCAACGAGATACATTTTCTCTATGGGAGATAACGCAAAGTGTGGCACTTGGTAGTAACAGATACAAGCTGTTTTTAGTTCTTAAAACATTTATTAATATTAAGACAAAATCCCAAAGGAAAAATCAGGGGGGGGGGAATACAACTAAAACATTGACTGAATTTTCATTATATGGGCTAATGAACATTTACAATGGTACTGCAAAAAATAAGGCAAGAATTAAAAATCACTAAAATTCTTAAGAATGAAGCTAATACCATTCTTTTCAATATTCATTTTGATTTAATACACTACACAATTCTCGAAGTTATGTAGAGTATAAAATATAGCATGATTTGTAAATGTTGTTACGTTAAGATACTCGAATAACTATTTTTATACCCTCACCCTACAGAGTAGGAGGGTTTATATCATTTGGGACAGAAAAAAGTGTAACGCATTGAAGGAGTGACTTAAGACCCTAAGTGTTTGGACCAAATCCGTTTCACAACATTTTAAGATGTTTGAGCCATGTCCGTGTGGCTGGTGTGCACGATAACTCTCGAAAGGAGTCAAGGAATCAATTCAAACTTTGTACATGGTAATATTTTCCCAAACTTAGTTTAAGTTCGAAGATGGGCGAAATTGTCAAGCCCCTTCTGGTACCTCCCACACAAATCACCCTAACCTACATAAAATTAAAGTTGCTATAACTTATATACGAATGATCGGAATTCTGTTTTGATATTTGAGAATTCTGTTTTGCTTCTATAGAGGTTACATTCGTATGGAATATGGGTGATATTGCCACACCCCTTTTGGTACCTCCCACACAAAATGGCATAAACTTTGGTTACAATAAAACCGACGTAAAATCCAATATCATTTGCAATGTGATATTTGAAAATGTTTTTATAATCACTTTAAACCTAAAAATATTTACGTGGGAGGTACTAGAAGGGGCGTGGCTACCCTTCTAGTACCTCCCACACAATTATCTCTATCCTAGGTAATATTAAATCTGTCATAACTGCTATACTGGTGCATGGAATCCACAATGACTTGATATTTGATCATGTTTCTACAATTGTTTTATAAATGTGGAAGCTGGGACCATATGACACGAACCTCCTAATATCTTCCACACTAATTATCCTGCCCTAATTCCTTGCATAGCCTCCTGGTTTTGTTTTGTATTTTTTTCGTTTGGAATAACTCCACAAAAAACCAGCCGCTTATTAGGGAAATTTCCGTTGCAATTCTGTCTAATGCATTATCTGCCCAAACGGGCCTCGTCTGACATGTTTTTGTCCTCAACCACAATTTTAATGATTTTCCTGCAAAATTCCAAACGAATAGGTCTGTAGCGTTCATTTTGTATTGGAAGTCTGCTGATACCCATTTGAGAAGGTAAGCCCTTCTCAAGCAGCTATAGCAGCAACAGTTTCCTGCGTCCTAACTGATAGACCTCGATGATAAGTTCTTCTAGTGGCTCACGCTCCAAAAAAATTGTTTTCGAACCTCATTGTATTCCACCTGCTTGGAGGATTGCCGCCAAATGTTCGTCTAAACTCTCTTTGGACGGAAATGACAGACACAACACTCCCTGAAATAAGAAAAAATTAATTTGGTAACAGCCTACATCAGCCACCATGTTGCCTCTTTAGAACTGTGTACATCATCTGATATGTTGACTTATGAAGCTATGTGTATAATGATAAAATAGTGTAAGTTATAGCATTTTTATACACTCCATGAGAGTATTATGTCTTTGTGCATTTGTTTGTAACACCCAAAAGGTAACGAGTTAGACCCATCGTTTATTATACAGATCGGCTTAGACTCACTTTCTGAGTCGATTTAGCAATGTCCGTCTGTCCGTCTGTCCATCTATTGTTGTAATCAAATTACAGGTCGCAGTTATAGTCGGATCTTAACAAAAATTGGCACAAATAAGTTTGGTGCATCAAGGACAAACGCTATTTAATTTGAGGCAAATCGGTTCAGATTTAGATATAGCCCCCATGCAAATATCGCTTCCGATTTGATATTTTCCGCTCTAGAAACGACATATTGTACCTGAATTTCTTTAAATATTGCACAATATCTTATAATCAAACTAAAAACACCTACGGATAAATTGGGTAAGATCGGTTCAGATTTAGATATAGCCCCCATACAAATGTCGCTCCCGATTTGACATTTTCCGCTCTAGAAACGACATATTGCATCCGATTTTCTTTAAATTTGGCACAATATCTTATAATCCAACTAGAAACACCTATGGAAAAATTGGGTATGATCGGTTCAGGTTTTGATATAGCCCCCATACAAATGTCGCTCCCGATGTGACATTTTCCGTTCTAGAAGCCACATATTATAATCCAACTAAAAAAAACTATGGTGAAAGTGGGTAAGATCGGTTCAGATTTAGATATAGCCCAAATACAAAGATGTCTCCCAAATGTTTAACCGATTTTGGCCTAACTATACATATTATATTTCACCAATTTCGTTCCAGGTTTCAATATACCCTCATACAAATGTCCTTCCCGTTTTCACATTTTCACCAAATTGAAGTGTATTCGGATAAAAAGTGGAGTGTATCATAGAGTCGGCCCCGCCCGAATTTAGCCTTTCCTTAGTTGTTGTATATAAGTCGGAAAAAGTTGCAGATGTTCTAAGTACATTCAACTTTCTTGCGATTGTTTTAACATCATTCAAACAAAGTTTTTATACCCTCCACCTCCAGGATGGGGGTATACTAACTTTGTCATTCCGTTTGTAACACCTTGAAATATCGACCTGCGACCCTATAAAGTATATGTATTCTTGATCGTCATAAAATTCTAAGACGATCTAGCCATGTCCGTCCGTCCGTCCGTCTGTCCGTCTGTTGAAAGCACGCTAGCATCTAAACGAAAGGAGCTAGAATGTTCAAATTTTTCATAAATGCGTCTTATAGTCGTAGATCGGTTGGGATTGAAATGGGACGAAATCGGCCCAAAGGGAAAAAATTTTCCCTCACAAGGACTAAAAATACCCATAATAATCCCTAATATTTTAGCGTATTTAAACATGTTTTTTGAATATTTCTGTTTATATTTGCTTGATATTTGGTATGCGCATTCCCCTTATAGCAAAAACGTGCACCATAAAGTGATTCTTATTTGTAGGGGGTGAAATGGGGCAAAAAAGGGATAAAAATGGTACATATTAAACGACAACAGCTAGAAACACGAAATTCGGTGTGTACATTAGGGCGTACCTCAAAAAAAAAGTTCGCCGTACACCTTCGAATATGAAGTATTATTGAAAGGTAGTTTCAAAAAATAAATTTTTATTTTTTTATGCCGAACGTAGGGGTCGCGCTTTTACATTTTTCTATATAACTTGTATTTATAAACGGATTTTAAAGTGTGATACATCGATGTTTTTGTCTCGACGAGGCCGATTTTTTTGTCTTTGAAGTCATTGAGCTCAAGCACCCCCTTCTGGTACTTACCCATCATTTCTCAGTTGCTACTACCCTAATGTACCACTCTAATAATCGAAAATTAAAGCTCGCATAAAATCATGAATCATGTTTGAGCTCAATGACTTCAAAGACAAAAAAATCGGACAAAAACATCGATGTATCACACTTTAAAATCCGTTTATAAATGCAGAAGTTATATAGAAAAATGTAAAAGCGCGACCCCTACGTTCGGCATAAAAAAATAAAAAAAATTTTTTTGAAACTACCTTTCAATAATACTTCATATTCGAAGGTGTACGGCGAACTTTTTTTTTTTACTTGTAACCTGGTACGCTCTAGTGTACATTCCTCTAATTGAGTAGGTACATAATATAAAAGTATTTTTTCCAAATTCGTACTTTTAAGGGGTAAAATGGGAATAGAGGGATAAAAATGGTACCAACCAAACGGCTGTACCTAGAATAATGAAATTCGGTGTATACATTCCTCTGATTGCATAGATAAGTAAAATACACGGATTTTTCAAAATTCGTACCTTTTGGGGATAAAATGAAAAAAGGGGATAAAAATAGTACCAATCTAATGACCGCAGCTAGAGTCATGCAATTCGGAGTATACATTCCTCTGAGTGTGAAGACACGGAAAATAAACCGATTTTTCGAAATTCGTACTTTTTGGGGTTAAAATGAAAAAAGGGGATAAAAATAGTACCAATCAAATGACCACAGCTAGAGTCAAGAAATTCGGAGTATACATTCCTCATACATACACGGAAAATAGACGAATTTTTCGAATTTTTCAAGGGATACAATGGTACAGAGGGATAAAAATAGTACCAACTAAACGACTACAACTAGAATGATAAAATTCTAATTGCGTAGAAACGTCAAGGGGGTAAAAATGGTACCAACCAAGTGGAATAATGGAATTCGGTGTATACATTCCTCTGACTGCATAGACACGCAAAATAAAAAGTTTTTTTTTCAAATTCGTACTTTTTCTTTTACGGCAAAAATTGGTTGAATCATGAAGTTAGGTAATTTTGCACTATGTACGTCTGATAATGGATTTTCAAAATTTGTACTTTTGAAATTCAAATAGAATGGAAATACAACCAACTGTAGCACCCACTATCTACCAATATTTATGGCTTTCAAAATATAAATAGAAGAATAATTATTTTTTGAATTGACGTATTGGTAGCCTTGCCTTATAAGCGTGGTTTGAAATAATTAAAATATTATATTTATTTATAAAATTAATTTTTCAATATTTGTATTTGTTTTGGTTTGGCTATATTAAAAAAAAATTTATTTTCCTGTAATATTACTGCACTTCTACGAAAACAGACAACCTCTGTGGAATGCAATCCATGGTGGAGGGTATAAAAAGTTCGGCCCGGGCGAACTTAACTCCTTTTTTACTTGTTTCAATTAAAAATAATTTTTATTTTTTTTGGGACATCCTACTGTGGGTGTACAGTGAATTTTGTCAAATCCACACCCTAGATATAACAAAGTTAACATAGATATTTGAAATAATCTTATTAATTTATTTTCCCTCTGCGTTTCAAAGAAAACATTGAGGCGCACCGGTATTATCAAATAATATTTGAGTTTAATTGCCATTACCAGATATTAATCGAAATGTCCTTGGTCAAGTTATCCAGCATAACGAAGATAAATCACAACACAATGGTTCTCGAATATATAAAAATGAAGTTGGAGAGATTTTTAACGAAAACAAATCGCTTGCACTTTGTTTTGTCCGCCAGTGTTTATATTTATGTGTGTGTGTGTGTTTGTGTGAATTTAATAAGCTTCGCCTAATTAACCTAAGACAATAACAGTTTTTTGATTTGTCTGTAATACCACGACAATAATAAAACCATAAATATAATGTCCTTTATTAGACACGCCAACACACATACACACTCCCTTTTACCAAAGATGACACTTGAATTGACAATAGCACTTTTATGATGTTCGCTTCTTTGGCGCAGAGAGGAGCCCGCCAACAATGACAGAATGCGAACAGAAATTTCTACCATAACAATCATAATTCCACTTGCATACCCATGGAGTGCGTAACTACATACATACGAGTACAACACTAGTCATCGCACACAATGCCAGAGATGATGAAATGTTTCTTTTCATTTCATATCGTCTTTTCAACACACAACTGTTGTGGGGTGGAAGACATCTTTTTTTTGCTTTTTGGAGACGTTCATTCGTATTCATTGCAAAATGATGAGAGGTGGTGGTGGTGGTACCAGTGGCAATGACAGTGGTTGTATTTTGAAATATGTACATATGAGTCACTGCGAACGAAATTGGAGTGGTCGACCAACAAATGTGTTTTTCTTCCGCTCCTTAATTCGTATGAGTTAGCACGAGTTAAGTGACCATAACTGGTTGTAAATGGGCTTTCAATGGGAGTAGTGTGGTTTGGTAAAATTTTGCTGGACTCGAGGCAGTAGTGTAAACATTTTGCTCGACTAATCTTTGGATATCAGAAATAGTGTCTCTCGTACTTTGAACGGAAACAAGTATGGGCGCAGTGTCTAAAGACCGAGTTTGTTCCAAAATCATTTTATCGGTAGAACGTCCATAACACATCCTAATTTACTTTAAATTAAGAGAAGTATTTCATTCATAGGACTTCCTCACAGTATGTATATATATGTTGTTGACATATTTAAAGTATACTTCATGAAAGTAGTGTCTAAATCAATAGCAAAAACTGCGAATTATTTTAAAGACTTGTCCTTATATCGACGATATATCGATAACATCCAAAATAAAATAATAACAAGCAATACCAATGCAAAATCATGTGCAATGTCCCATATATTAAATTTTTGGGAAGTGTGATGAAAGAAATAAATATGTCTTTAAGGCAATAATCGCCGCCGTATATCATATGACAATATGGAGTGTACGTGTTGTTTCACCAACGCCATTTATAAATTGGCTTAGATTCCAGTACATTACAGTACTCGCAATATTTTATTCCCAGCTATTGTTTTGATTGATTAGATTAGAAATTGGCAGAGAATAGAAATACGCATTGTCGTCATATATCAATATACTCGTATATGTATGTGATACGGATCGTATTACCAGATATAAATGTTTATTTCAATTATGGTCATTACAGCAAAAACACTTGAATGTTATGTTATAACACAAGGCCATGCTGATAATAGAAACAAAACAGTTTTTAAGAGTCTGTGATCGCTTACCGCGAATGGGCGAATCGCTGTAATATGCGAAGAAAATAATTGTATTATATGTTTGCCTGCAAAAAAGTTATATATTTGGTGCAAACATTGCACCGTGCGTAGAGATGGTCTACCTCTACGCACGGTGGTCGTTGTCGGAGGTCGATACAAGCCAAAAGCAGGCATATTGAGACTTGGCCCGCACAAAACTGTAATAGATGAATGAATTGGTAGTTTCCGCCCTATGTTCCGAATAGGAACAATACATATACATACATACCTCCACCCTCCACCACAGGATGTGGTATACTAACTTTGTTATTCCTTTTGTAACACCTTTTAATATCGACCTGAGATCTTATATATATTTTCTTCATTGTCATAAAATTCTAAGACGATCTAACCATGTCCATCAGGCTAGCATCCAAATGAACGGAGGTACGACGTTCAAATTTCGCACGAATGCGTCTTTTAGTTATAGAACGGTTGGAATTGCAAATGTGTCACATCGGTTCACAGGAAAAACATTTTCCCTCACAACGACTGAAAATATCCTGTACTAACCCCTAGCAAATTAGAGCATTTCATCATGTTTTTTAATATATATGCTTATCCCTCTAACCGACAATTTTTAAAAAATTAAAAATATATGTTCAGATGTTTTTTCTGGGATAATTGTGCTAAAATAAACTCATAAAAAGAATCAGAAAGTCATTTGCTAATTTAGTTCGTGATAATAAAAGGTGAGTACTGCCTTGCGTCCTCTACACACAAAACAATTTTTTTCACATTCACGGTTACATATGTAGACACTAGTTAGTCGCACCTTATCAAAAAATATAACACAATTAGATCCGGGCCCAGAAATCAGTATTATTTAGTTTGGAATAAGAAGAATTCACAAACAAAATTTCACGATTTTTCTTTTTTTTCGGACTTCGTGCACAAAACTGAAAGTAAAATCTAACCCAACCGTTATTATCTGTTTGGTACTTATACAAAAGTGTTACTGTGTCTGTAGCTCGAAATACCTTTATAAGTTTGTTTGGATTATTTCGAGATTTGCGAATAGTGCCCTGAGGCACTCTTGCCGATTAAAGGGTTATATTTGTTTTCCCCTGAATATATAATGATTTTTATTTGTAGTGGGTGAAATGGGGAAAAAATGGATAAAAATGAAACCTGACAAATGACAACAACTGTACTGAACGAATTATCTCCATAATATGTATGATTTTGTCATTATATTTATGAAGGCAATTCATAACACAAATATTTTATTGATTATGACATATTTCATAATATTTAAGAATTGTTTCTTTACTGCTATGATTTGTTTTTTTGATCTTATGAAACTAATTTTCACTAATTTAAGAATTTTGTTTTATGAAATAAATATGAAATGTTTATGAAAAATTGTATGAAATATTTCATATTATTTATGAATTGTTCAAACATATTAAGAAAAAAATCACTAAATTTATAAAAAAAAACCTTTTATGAAATCGCTTTATAAATATTATGAAGGGCGAACTTAGCGCCCTTTTTCTGGTTAAATTTCGGATCGAGATCTCGTTAAGAAGACTTGGGAAGTGTGACAAAAAAGTCGAAACCAAGTGCTGTTACATTTTAATCCTTCATTACACCGGACAAAAGAACACCGATATCTTAAGTTTTCGTAAATAAGGTATATATCGATCGAACTCCAGGTTGCTTCTTTTCAAATCCGATGAGAAAGTGAAAATCGGTTGGTTTACATATTATATCGGAACGCCTATTGTGGATCAAATTGCTCCATGTTTGATATATATTTACACTATTATCTCTATGGAATTCTGTTAGATCTCATCGTTATCAAATATTCCAGATCACAATTGTCCCTTCTAGTTACACCCAGAAAAAAATTTACTAAATTCAAGTAAAAATGTACTAAAATTAAGGAAATTGGTATCTGTTTGGCACTCAGTATTCCTTTCCTCAATTTAAGTTTATATTGTACTTCAATGTAGTACGTCCATACTCAAATCAAGTAGAATTTATTCAAAATTAGTTTTATTTACTCATTTTATTATTATTCACCCATTTACTGCTATTGAATCCACATATTAGATCAATTATTTTTCTATTCAAAGTCTTGAGTGAACGTATTGTTAAGGTAAACATCAATCCCGCTTTTTGATGCCCAGTCCCGCGTTAATTCTCCATCCTGCATAATCCCGCTTTTATGTTAAAAATTATTTTTGGTACATTATCGATTAAAAATTGTCACTTAAATTTGTTGGTAACCGACTAATGTCCAGAATTTCTAAAGTATTTAATTAATTGCCCTTTTTCTATATTGAGGCTCTAGTTTCAAGGGAATATTTAAGATCATTAATAGTAACATAATCTACACTTTGATGAAATGTAATGTAAATTAATTTAAAACATATTTTTATAAGACATTACATAGAATGTCAAACAGTTCATGAAAGGAAGGTATAATGACTCTAGGCGGTAAAATAAATATAGTCTTTTCTTTAACAGGTTCACAAGCACATGTAGAACGTTTTTTACTATTAAAAGTCAGATATTTAAACAACCTTATTAAATACAAATTATGTCTAAATTTCTTTACATTTTAAAGATTGCACAATGATTAACACAATGAAAGATACGTAAAAAGTAGTAAAAACGCCTAATCTTCCATGGAGTGAATTTCACAGTATTACCGATTCTAGGCTATCGACTTTGCGTAGAAGTCAACATACACGCCGACATATGTTTAAAATTGTAAATAAATTGTGATGTTTCATTAGTGAAATAGTGAAAATGTTAAATAATTTTAAAGAACATTCCCGTTGCAATTTTCATGTGTCTATTTTCAGTCCTTGTTAGGGAATAACTAGATGCCTCTGACCAATTTTAACTAATTACAGTCCTAATAGTCTACACAATCAGGGGAGCCTGAAGTTTATAATTCCGGCTCTACCGTATGATTGGTACCATCTGCCTCTTTTACCATTGTGACTATAAAAGTTAGAATGTGATTTTTTTAATTGCACGCCCGCAAAATCAGCCTTTCATAAATATTCTAAGGCATTTTTATTTATATTACATTATATAGCTTAGTTTTTTATGTTTACGTTTTTTGGGTAGATTTTCCCGATCCCACTTTTTATACACTCCACGAGAGTATTATGTCTTTACACATTTGTTTGTAACACCCAAAAGGAAGCGAGATAGACATTGTTAAGTATACCGATCGACTTAGAATCACTTTCTGAGTCGATTTAGGTCGATTGAGTTTAGATTTACAGGTCGCAATTATAGTCCGATCTTAACAAAAATTGGCACAAATAAGTTTTGTGTATCAAGGACGAACGCTATTTAATTTGAGGCAAGTCGGTTCAGATTTAGATATAGCCCCCATACAAATGTCGCTCCCGATTTGACATTTTCCCCTCTAGAAACCACATATTGTTCCCGATTTTCTTTAACTTTGACACAACATCTTATAATCCAACTAGAAACATCGTTGAAGAAATTGGGTTAAGATCGGTTTAGATTCAGATATAGCCCCCATACACATTTTGCTCCCGATTTGACATTTTCCGCTCTAGAAACCACATATTGTACCTGATTATCTTTAAATTTGGCACAACATCTTATAATCCAAATAGAAATACTCTGCACAGGTATTTCTGGGTAAGATCGGTTCAGATTTATATATAGCCCCCATACAAATGTCGCTCCCGATTTGACTTTTGCCGCTTTTGAAACCACATATTGTACTCGATTTTCTTTAAATTTGGCACAACAGCTTATAATCCAAGTAAAAAACCTATGGTGAAAGTGGGTAAGATCGGTTCAGATTTCGATATAGCCCAAATACAAATGTTGCTCCCAAACATTTCGTTCCAGATTTCAATATACCCCCATACAAATGTCCTTTCCGATTTAACATTTTTGTCAAACACATACATTTACAGGATACAAATATTCTTCCCGTTTTCACTTTTTCACCCAATTAAATTGTATTCGGATAGAAAGTGGAGTGTATCATAGAGTCGGCCCCGACCGACTTTAGCCTTTCCCTACTTGTTTTCTACATAATCCCGCGAAATCCCGCCTTTTGAATTCATATCGTATACATTTTTAGAAAATACTATGCCACTCTTCTTTTTACCACACTTGTATCTACATCTCATTATATTTCATCCAGTTACATCTAAAGTGATAGAGAATCACATCGGTACTTTTTTCATGTTACTCTCAAAATCCTGTATTTTGTTACATATTGCAAGAGACTTTCTCTGCCGTATTATGGCAAAGACAAGCTTTTAGTAAACAGGACAATAAAGGTCTTACATATTATATAGTCATATGGTCTTTCCCTTCCGACTTTAGGCTTACCTTATTTGTTAATGAGGCGATAAGGCCGCTTAATAAAGTCTGATGGTACAATATAATACAATATAATTGGATGTCGTTCCAACTAAATTGTAGTCCGTCCAAAATACATTTGCGATTCCAGCAATAAGTAACTTTTAAAGGATATTCATGAATATTACTACCAGGGTACATATGCCACTTATTTCATTGGTATTCGAATGAAAGGATAAAAATAGAAGTGAAGCTATATATAAGAACTCCTGCAAATTCAATTCATATACTATAATTTTTTTTTGAAATTTCCCAAAGAATTCTTCGAATGGTGTCCAATTGCAGATACCCTTACTACAACCTACAACATCAAGAAAGCTAACAAAGAACGTTTATTATTCCTTCAATTTTATCATTGTATTAAAGTGACTCCTAGCTTGGGTTTTTTAAAGTCAATTTATTTCATTTATATCTACCATTTAGCGGAAGAGCAATGTTCCATGTTATCAAGTTGCCACGGTTATAACATTCCTTGTGTACAGAAATCACAAACATATTTCCGCCAGATTTCCTTAGGGTCTAGCCAACTGAGCATTGCATTGCCACACACACATACACACAGATGGAGCACGGAGGGAGAACGGAAATCATAATTCTTTTTCTTAATTTCTCTAATAAAAAATGTATTCACTTTATTTATGGTTATTATTGTTATTTTTGCCGTTGCCTTTTTCTTCCAGAATTTCCTGATAAACGACCCCAACTATTTACGGAGCTCACACGATACGAGCCGGGTGATGTATTGCGTGCTAACTGTAGTACGCCACCATCTCGGCCAAGAGCTGAATTAAGATTTACGATAAACAATATACCGGTAAGTAAGGCAAGCGAAACCGAAATTCCTTTTAAAGAAAAGCCAGGATAACACATGTACACTGACTGCATAAAAGTCTGCGTACATTTAAAATAATCACACGTGAATGTGACAGATTCCTACGGAATATGATTGTGGCTGAAAAATGCAATATTTGCTTGTATAAATTTTAGTTTTTATTTTTTTTTTTGGTTTTCCACTTTTTATTTTTTAACTAAATAAAATTATTGTTTCATTTCGCAGACTTTTTGCGCGTCAGTGTATACGTTTGCTGGCATGGCACTGGAAAATGGGGGGTGTAGGAATTTTCACTGAAGTGTTAAACTTTTTAAATTACTTCAAAATACTATTAAATATATAATATTCTTATGGCTGCATGTATGTGTGTAAGCTGAAAAGGTATACATATGTATGTGTTCACATTTCCTAAGAGTGTGTACTATGTACGTACATGTAAAAGGATGTGTGTAAACATTTGAAAATGCTATTATATAATGACAGACTATAAATTTTACAGTTTCAAAATTGTTATTAATTGCTAATTAACGATACGAGGCTATGATTAATAGTTGTGTAACATGTTACACTTTTACGGAAGAAGAAGAAGAGAAGAAAGTTTAAACTCAAACTCACTGGAATACACTTACAGCCGTGTACATATGAATAGCAAGTGTAATTTCTTTGATGTGGTGCCAGTCGCGAAGTATAGCACTAAGGGCACCAACAAAGGAAGATGTTTCCATTTAACAATTAATCGAACATAAATCGGTTAGTATCTAAGGCATAAGCACTTATCAGTCATTGCACTGGTTCACAGTTCTTATCGCAGTTCCATAAAACTCAAAAACGATATTAAACAAATTTCTTTAAAAATCCAATTTTCGTGATGTACGATCTTAAAAATAAGAAATATATATATTTTCGTTTATTTTTAAAAGATTATTATTCTGCGTCTATTTAAAAATAGAACTTTTATAAAGAAAAATGTGTGTTTTTATTTTTTATTGGAATGCCGATTTTTTGCTGGCACAAAAACATCCATGAAAATATAAAAGTAATATTTTTTAAAAGTTAGCATTCTAACGAAGAACATAAAAAATGTATCTTCAAGAAATAAGGGAATATTAAAAATCATGTTTTTTCGAAAACATCCAAATATTAAATGTTTACACTTTTATTCGTGAATAGTTTTTTTGCATTTGATTTCATTTTATCATTTGCCTTACCAATCAATGGTGTTTGTGCTATAAATAATGTAAAAGCTATAATTTGCCAAGTCTGGTACCGGTGACGTATGAATGATATTCAGTAAGGATAATATTAGTCATACGCCACGTTATCACACTTGCCTGAAGGAGATTATCACAAAATTTATTTAACCCTTTAACTCAATGTTGCCTACAGACAAAAAAAATCTTTAAAATCACATATTTTGCAGAATTAATAATTTTTATTTTTGTTTACATATGTAACAAGGAATATTGAAAAGAGAACCAACAAATTCGGTAACGTGGGTCTGCGTAGGAAGGTGAAAACAAAAGTGAAGTCTCAAATTTCATTTGTTTGAGTTTCTTGTAATTCGAAATTGTTTAGAAATTCTTCTTATTTTTATTGGATTTCTTCGACTACAAGAAAAACTGTCTTTGTTATTTGAAGTGATATAAAAAATATAAAATGAAGAAACATTTAAAAATATTTTTTAACCGATACCTGCAGTATACTGATTTTAAGAGGATGTTACTCATGTCATGTATGAATTAGAACCCCAAGACTCTGTAGAAATCATATTTAGGCCCATACATCATCAAAAAGCATATTTGCTATTTAATTATTAAAAAGAAAATTCGGGAATGAGAGGGTTAACCGATCTAATTTATTGTTTGATGCACAGTTGTTTCAAATATACGTTTTTCACCTTCCGAATATCATGAAAGCAAAACCTAATATTCAATTCAATTAACGCTGAATGATATGTGGATTTGCCTCTGTATTCTTTAGCTATTGTAGTTTTTTCTGGGATTATATGTTAAATAAAATGTATTTATGAGGACATTTTGTGAATCACTTTCACATTGAAACGTTGGTATATGAGTAGTCGCCAAAATTTCTATTTCTTGCTGGGACGAAAATCGCATGAAAATTGAAAAAATTAACGTAAAAACTCCGAGAAAAAATTATAATTAAAAAAAATAAAAGATAAATTGGTTTTGATTTTATGGAACAGTACGTCAGTGCTCACAGAAAATGGTTAGGTTCCATAAACAAATTGTGTACTTTTTCTTTCGTTATTCCTTTTTAATCTGTAGACAAATACTACTCTAGAAAACATATACTAAAACTAATTTTGATAAAAAGTTTCAGCTACAAATATCTACAATGAAAGTGGACCACGTTGGCCTCAGTTTGTTATATCCTCTACTCAAATGTTACCAACAATTTTAGATAAAAATATAAATTTTATGTAGATGTAGGACTTATTGATAATGCAAAGTTTGTCTCTGTCTGTTTTGAAATAGCAAAAATGTGCGTATTGTCCAAAATGGAAAATATATTAAAATTGTCCTTCAGTGTACACTAAGACGATATGTAAAAATACCTTTTTTCAACGTTTCTCTAAATCAACTACTTACCGACATGGGAAACCGTTGAAATTGATATCAAAAGATTGATAACTACAGCGACTATAGGGGATATCTAAAATTTGATCTTCTTCATTGATCTCTACTTGATGTAAAAGTGGAAAGTTTAAAAAATATGTTTATCAGGTATGTGATGAAAATCGTTCCGTTTTAAATCGATACGATTTCACATATTTATTTTCAGCTTTGTGCTTTATAAAAGGAATAAATTGGTTTATTATTTTATCCCTGTCAAAAAATTAGATGACACTTTGTACATTTTCATTTCATACTATGATCGTAAAAATACAAGTAGAGTTTGCATCCCAGGATTTCCCACGGGAAAAATTCCGGGAATTTGCATATTTTCTATTTCCGCATCCCAGGAAATGTGTACGGAATTCCCGGGGGAATTCAGCACATTCTTCGTACATTTTTACCCTGGAAATTTGATTTGAAGTGAATATAAAAAAATAGAGAGTAACAAATAATTTTAGTAATATTTTGATACTATTCAATTTCAGATTTTTTGATATTTTTATAAATAAAATCGTATAAGCTCTTCTCCTGACATCAGTTAAGAACGATATTTGAAGCCTTAATAACAATTATTATTGGATCTGTCAAATAAATCATTATCTAACAAGAGCGCCCCTGCAGTCGAGTTGTTAGCGTGCTCGGCTATCAGCGTGGGGGTTTTGGGTTCGATTCCCACCAGAGGCTCTGGTCTGTCGCTGCGATAACTAGCTACAATTGTCTTAGTCATTCCGGCTCAATCCCTGGACCCAAAATTAGAATATAAATTTACTTTGTGTTGTAATTCATAACAAATAAATAAATTATTATATAACGCGCTTACTTTCTCCAATAAAATTCGAATTAGACTATCTGATAAGCCTAAAAAGCATTGTACGTTTTCAAAAGATTTTATATTTTTAGAAATTTAGTAACTTCAAATATATGAATACGACTTCGAGCTTAATTAGTATTCTCGTTTTTCCATTAGTATTCTCGTTTACAAGGGAATGTACGCACCTAACTTAATGTTCCATGTCCTCTTTTGTGCATAAAAGTACGATTTTGAAAAATCTTATTATGTTGTGCGTCAACAATGTCACAGGAATGTACATTTCATATTTTATGATTTTAACTGCAGTCATTTGGTTGGTAGCAATTTTATCCCTTCTTGCCGATTTTGTTCCTAACAACAAATATTGATCGATCTCCTTGTTGGTATCGTTACATTGGTACTATTTTATCTCTCTTTTCCAGTTCCATTTGGCGATATAAAATATTTGACTTAAAAATCTAGGCAGACATCTAATACTAAATACTAATGTGATTTATATGGTATATTTTAAGATGTTAAAAACGGAGTGACTAACCGGGAGTATACCCCATTATATGGTGGAGGGTATAGAAAAATGGAATTGCTCAATCCTTTAGGTTATATGAATTATTATTTAATTTATTATTTTTATTCCAAAACGTTGAAATACAAATTGCGATATTGAATATTATCATGAGTAAAATTTTTATTTCAAACGAAATGTGGACTAGATTTAGTATAATAGCATCCGCGACTGATATTTAAATCAAAGTTAGTTTCTTGTGCCTTCGACTTTGAAGATCATCGTAGTACCCTAACTTAATTTCGATGAAGAGCTCATCAGCCGTTTTCCTTGTGGGCACAGCTATATATAGGCAACCTTACACATTGATGTGTGTGTGTGTGTGCGAGGAAGTTACTGTTCAGTTTTGAGCACGTAACGTTAATTTGTCAACACGTACATGTCTATACAATTTCTTGCCATATAGGAAATATATGCTTATACATATATCACGACACGCACATACACTCAAGCAAACAAAGCAACACACACACACATTCTCACAGACATATGTTACTTGGTCGCTACGGTGCGTTGCGTTTGGGTGCGTGTGCCTGTACGCTGGTGTTTTCTTTAAGTATCCGCCGTTAGTTTTGTTAAAGTATGTGTTTAGGGAAGGAAATAACGCTTACATGCCTTTCCAACTCCAGCGCCACGTATCGTATGTGCCAGTATTTATGGGCGTATGTATGTATGGTCGTGTGTGAGTGTTCATCGTTCGTTGATGATGTTGTGCTGTAGCCTTCGCTGCCGCTTGTTTGCCCGGTTGTTTGGCGTAAAAGTTATGTGAGCAGTTTCATTTTCACCATGGCAATCAAACACTTCCGCCCGTAATGGTTAACCTTTCGTGGAGCCAATGATGATGCTTACGCACACAGCAGCAGCAACAGCAACAACAACGACATCAACAAAACCTGTTGGCATGAGTTTTTGATTGAAAGTCGAGGTTAATATCTCTGTTATTTGAAGGAGACGACGAAGAAGGATTGTGCGGAATAACAAATGAGTGAAACTTATGCCTGAAACCACTTTAAATGTTAAAAGAAATAAATATCTCAAAGGGGACGCAGTGCGGCGCTGTTTGTGGTATGTGTAACTTAAGCAAGTTTTAAGTTGCCAACTTTTTAATCAAAGAAAGTCAAAGTTAATGAGAAATGTTTAAAAAGGATGTTGATAGACGAACCAACGGCCACATTGTAGCGCTCAATTTTCCGGCAAATATTTGAAACATTTGCCGCACTAGATACTTGATTTTTGCACGAGTGAACAGTGGAGACTAGTAATCACGAAGCTTTGGGCAGAGGCTGTTAGAGTAAACGACTGGATATTCAAATATCCAAAATAAACGGTATTTAAATTGGATGGGTATTTATTTTCAGATCGGTGGTATAAAAATGTAGAACCTTTTTAATTTTATTTGAATATTATTATATTTGAATATATAAAGGAGATTTTTTCAAAATGCTTTCTGAATGATTGGAATGGTCCTATTTCTTTTTCTTTTCCATCTTAGACATGAAGAGCATGTGAAGGCTCCGTATTTGTTGTCCTTATTGTGCCGCTTATACTAATGCAGGCCGTTCTTTGCTCAACAGATTCAGGTAGCACGACTTCTAAATGGTTTTCCACCAAACCAAGACTCCGTACAGCAGAATCGGACGAACCACCGCTGTGTATATGCATTGAACGATTTTGAGCGAAAGTCCCCGGCGGGCTCCGATTGCCATTCAGCAGGTATACAGGCCGGTGGTAGTTTTCTTCACTCGCTCCATTACATCAAGTATAACGACCAGATACTTCGCATTGTCCGAACTAACCAGCTCTGAGCCGTTTATAGTAGCAAGGTTTTTTGTTGCTCCTCGTAAAGAGACCCAACTCAGTTTTGACCAATATTACTAGCTTGTTACAGCATTCTGTAGAAAATCGCTAAGGGTAGGAATCTTCCCACGTACGATTATTGCAACGTCTTCTGTAAGTACAGCTCGAAAATATGCTCGAATTTACACGAATTTTGGCATGATCATTTTCTGTACCAATTTATTTCGATGAATATCGTTGCAGAATTGGATATAGCCCTCATATAACATAATGGGTTTCCTTGAAGGTTCCATTTCCCCTGGCGATTAAACGAATAGAAATTGATCAGATTTGGTATATATTATCAATTGTATTCAATTTGTTTTTTTGTTAAAATTTATTTTCCAAATCAAGTTTTAGTTCGCCAAACACCTTTAACACTAATATCCATTTTTGAGCTAGAGAATAAGTAAATGTGTCAAAAAAAAAAACAAGCAAAATATATTAATTGATTCAAAAGATATAGATAAGTATTGCTATTTGTTCAGCAAATCACTGAGTGCTCCGCCGCACAGTGGTTCTGAATCAAAATCCATCGGCCAAACTTCAAAAACTTTTATTCTAGTAGACATTTTTGAGTTCTGTATCCTCATGCTAAATTTTGTAACACTCGGAGTTCATTTTCCGGAAATATGCAAAAAAAAAACGAAAATAATAATGCTAAATCAAGTGTTATAAGGGGTTTTTGGGCATAGTATCGGCAAATGAACTTCGATTGTTATAAAATTTAGCACGAGCATAAAGGAAATTTACTCATCTTTTTATCTGCGTACATACTTTTCAGAAATTAATGGGAGAAAAAAATGATGTAATTTCGTTTCGGAACTAAAAAATCTGACTTTTGCACTAAATGTATACTATCTTCCAAAGGAGCAATTTCGTGCAGGCAAAAGTTACCCTACAAAACGGGGAACCCATCAACCTTTCCAAATATGAATGTATTTCGTTAAAGACTTTGTGTTGGTCCAAAATCAGACATTTGTTCAAAAAGGATATTTTTTACTATATTCATTACATCTAAACTATATTTGGCACAAGCACAGCGTCATAATAAAGCTAAGAAACCACAATTTCTAATAAAAAATTTGAGTGGAAAATCTCTTAAAATGCGTGAGTAACAGTTCGACAAATACAAAAAAAAGGAATTACGTATTTTCAATTTTCAAAATCTGAAAAACGTGAAAATCTGTAGTACAAAAAATTATTTTTTTTCTTCGCATTATGAACAAATACGTAAAAATATGTTATAAAAACATAAGAAATAAAATATTTAATTTTCTTTAGAATGGAAAACTACGAAAAGTAGGCAACTTTGGGCCGATTTCTAAAATATATCCGATTTCCCTTTTTTTAATATTAATATCTCAAATTGGGTCCTTGTCTAATTTTGGTTTTTTACAGAACTCAAAAATTTCCACTAGAAAAAGAGTTATTGAATTTTGGCCGATGGATTTTGATTCTGAACCACTGTGCGCCGAACTCTTTTGTTTTTCATGCTATCATGATTTCCTATCTACATATGGAAGGACGAATTATAGCTCGCATGTACACTGATACAAACGCATAAACATTCATCTGGAGGGGATTAAAATAATTTTGAATTCATTAAAGAACTAATTATATCAGAATTATTTTATTCATTAAATACAAGTATATATTTTAAACTGCAGACTGTTTTTTATCTTTGTGTATTCGATTTTTGGAAAAGGATGTGGAAGAGCCATAATTAATATAGTATTCTTTGCAATGGATCAAAACTATTCTTTTCAACATATAGCATTTTACAATTATTTTTCGAAAACTAACGTATATATAGCTTGCTTTATTTATTATAATTTTTTAACATAAGAAATGACACCATTTTGTGGTTCAAATATTACAATAACATTATATAAATTATTGTAAGGGGGTTTTGTGTGTAATTGTGTCGAGATAGCCATGATGCTGAAATCTCTCAGATATAATGTTTAAATAATTCGTTTGATATTTGAAGAGATCAACACATATTTTCCGGAATTCGCATCCATTTTTCTACCCTACACCACTTCGTGGACTAGGGTATTATAAGTTAGTTTCGCGCCAAATGTTTGTAACACCAAGAAATAATCGAGCTAGACCTTTAAGTATACGGATCGGCTTAGAATCACCAGCTGAATCGATTTAACGATGTCTGTCTGTCCGTCCGTTTGCTTGTTATTTCGCGCTAGAACCCACATCTTATATTGCATCTTGACATAATATTGCATATCATGTCATATTTCAACTAAAAATACCTACTTTAAAAGTTATTTATATGGAACCACTTTTTAATGTAGCGCCCTTACAAATGGCCCCATTTTAATTTTTACCAGTCTAGGACGCAAATTTTACACCGGATTTTTTTAAATTTTGCAGATTATATTATATTTCAACTAAGAATACATACTATGAAAACCAAATATATGTGTCCATACTTTTGATAACCCAAATTGGGGCCCATTCTACTCTATTACAGCTCTAGAAACTACGTCTTACATCGGATCATGATATATTTCAACTAGGAATACCTACCGTGAATGAGAAATATACAGGCCCATGTTTTGGACCAGGTCCCAAGTCTTCTTCCCCTTTCAAACGTCGGTCCGATTCATCCTATTACTACTGTATAATTTGTCTGCCATAAAATTGGAACAATTTTTTACCATATTCTTTAAATATGACTAAAGATGAATTACTATAAATTGTATAATTTATTTGAACTACATAAAATTGCTCCCATGAAATACCTGAGTATAGTAATAAAAGCGAGGTATATACGCAGGGAGTGGTGTAGGTTATTATATTGTCGGCCCCGTCCAGCTTTAGCCTTTCCTTACTTGTTATTAATATATCTATTTGTATTGTAATATATCTTATTGTGTGTACACAAATATACAAAACTTTTATTAAAATATACATATAAGATGAGAAATAAAGTGACAATTTATTCTCGCTTTGGGACCAGTTCTGTGATATATCCATATCTACCTATACCAGGTTAGGTTATAGTAATTGCCACCAATTTCCCCGTAACATTCGCAGATTTCCAAAGCTTTCTTAAATAATATTGATATCGTTGGATTGGATTAATTTCTTCTGTTAAAGTCCGCAGATGAACTCAAAATCGGTCAAGAGATTTTGAAAAACTGGGTGTTCATATTGCAACGAAAATTAATTTGTTGACTTCTCATATGTATTACTTCGAGCATCAGTTGGCAACAGAGTCCGATGAACAATCGTCAATCTGTCCGGAAAACTTCAAAGAATTTCAGAAATCTCGTTCTCAAATCGATTTAGACTTCAGAACAGCCCTTCAATTTCGCCATATTTCAGCCTTAAACCTGTGCGTGATGGTACACATCAGACATTTTATTTAATCGATTTCTGGTATACTCGGACATATACACATAAACAATGGCTCTTCGGAACACATTTCACATATCAGAAAGCACTTCAGTACACATACAATTCAAATGTTTTATTTACATACTCTCTTCTATAATCTAAACCATATTGTCAAGTGTCATTGGCAAGAGACTACTCTGGAACATATGTATGTCAAAGAATACAGACACTGACACAGACATTCAGTCTCAAATCTAGTTTCCCATGTTTTTTTTCCACAACAAGAGACGGCATCAAAAAATCATGGGACACATATGGTTCGGTACTCCCACCACACACCACACTGATAAGGTGGTGGACTGGTTGGGAGAGTAGGGGGTTACATACTATTTGATGTCTGTAGTTCCAGCGTTGACTTATGGTCCTACAGATCTCTGTTAGCTTATCCGCAATCTCAGATTTGACAAATTTGCATGTGGTTTATATTATGGCCTAAACAAATGACTACGCTTTCAGTTGTGTGTGTGTCTGTTTTTTGCTCTTCTTTTCGGCTGCTGATGTTATTGGCTCTATTCGGTACAAGCTACAACAGAAAGGTCACAAACTCAAAATGGAAAATACAGGACCGTATGGCAAAGTGTCCCCCAAAATAATAAAGTAGTTTTTAGTTATTGTTGTTGTTGGAAAAACACAGCCACAGCCAGAACAGTAGCAACTTAACATGCCATAGTTTTTAATAAATAATATAAATTCGGTAGGTTTTTGTTTCTCGGCTGTTCAGTCGAAACATAAACATTTATGGTCCCCTAAAAATGGTCCAGTCACACACAGACACACACCAAAGAGAAAGACAAAATAGACGGATGATATGTGTCCGGATGATGGGTTTACCCAAAGGCAATTTGCAACAAGCCATTGTAATATGTTTCAAACGAAAAAGGACTCATATGTTCATGTGTTAGAAATATACACTTACATACATACATATGTGTTGTGTGGTACAGTGCCTGCAAGCCACAAACAGACAGTAATGTAATAATAATTTCTGTTGAATAGAATGGAAAAGGAAAACGTGAATTCTGTATGACTAACGGGTCCCTCTCTTATTGGGCCAAAAGCGGGATTTATGAATTCAAAAAGCGGGATTTTTCGGGATTTGGCGGGATTTTGTGAAAAAAGCCGGATCGTGAAAATCTAACCAAAATAGTAACATAAAAAACTAAGCTATACGTATTATAAATTAATTTAGAATATGACTTTGTGGTGAAATTTAAATTTTTTATTTAGGTTTTTGTTATCCCAGCTTAGTTATTCAGTCTTAAAGCAGCTATAATGTTGTTTAACGAGCTCACTATTGGCTACAATTTCATGAGTTACTGGCACATACGAACTCTATTTTCGAAACTTACAATGACCTTTTTGCATAAATATGTCTGAATTTCGGTGATGCGGCGTTGTTCCGCATCAATATTGGAGAAATTGTAAAACCAACCATTATTTTCGATGGATTTTGAAGAAAATTGGTATTACAAGACATTATTGAAAGCCGATTTTTTAAAATATTGCATACTTTTGCAACGCTGTACCTTTGAGATTTTCGTATTTGGAAAAACCAGCCATAACTTTTGATATTTACTAAAAAATAATGAAAGTTTTTTTGGAAAAATCTAATTTTTATTTTTTAATTTCTCTCAGAAAATAACTTCTTCTACACTTTATAAATTGCAGAGTGGGATCTTCTGCAGTTTCTCAGATATGAGCCAGAATTTAGAAGTACTCATTAATTTTTAGTTTTTTTAATATTTTTACCTACATTAACGGTCACTAATTGATCACTTTTTTTGCATAGTCTAATTATGCCTGCAGCAAAAGAAAAGTCAAAAAAGTCAGTCAATATGAAAATGAACTATAGCGTTGACTCAGATTTGTCTCAAAAAATCACTACTATTTTTAAAAAATTATTCCTTAATGAAAAACCCGTTATCTATATATATTTAAAGGAGTTGCGTTACTGACTGACTTATCATTGACCAACGCCCAGACCAAACGGATGGAGCCAGGGTCATGAAATATTCAGGGTAGTTCCCAAATATGAGGTAGAGTCCAATTAAGAATGGGTTTTACGAAATTCGTACTCTTAGGGGATAAAATGGGACAAAAAGTGATAAACGAAGGTTCGTTCTGACTAAACGGCAGTAGCTAGAAACATGAAATTCGGTGTGTTCCGTGCACTTACCATGCAGACAAGCTACAATGATTTTTCGAATTTTGTATTTTTAAGGGAGGAAAGAGACATAATGGAATAAAAATGGTACAAATTTAAGTAATATGCGGTATTTACATTTCTCTGACAACTTAGATGCAACCTAAATGGATTTTTCGAAATTTGTAATTTTAAGGGGTGCGCGGTACAAAAGGGATGGAAATAGTACCAACTATAGTATTACAGCTAGAATCGTGAAATTTGGTATGTAAATTCCTCTCAACACACACAAGCGCAATATAAATTCATTTCTGTACATTTAAGGGGTGAGAGGCACAAAAAGGGATAAAATAAAGTTTATTGCTAGAATTGCAGCTATATTTGTGAAATTTGGTGTGTAAATTCCTCCTCGAAATTTGTACTTTTAAGGGGCGAGCGGGACAAAAAGGCATAAAAATGGTACCAATTAGAGTATTACAGCCAGAATCGTGCAATTTTGTATGTAAATTCCTTTCACCACGTAAAAGCGCAATATACTTTTAAGGGGTGAGCGGCACAAAAAGAGGTAAAAATGGTAGCAACTAAAGTATAGCAGCTAGAATTGTGAAATTTGATATGAAAATTCTTTTGACTATGTATGTTTGAAGGAAAACAAATCCACTGATTCTAAATTAAATTTTGTAGAATAGTAGAAAAATCCTTAAAAAGTTAAATTCACAATAATGTTGTTTAGATCATTTTAATTTTTACACATTAGGGTGACTGATCGAAATTTCATGGTCTTCCATTGAGAATCCATAATGGTCATTTTAATCAAAAGACATACAATTTCGAGATATTCTGTAAATAGTCGAATAATACATGCAGTTAGTCCCAATATATTGCTGGGGAGATTAATTCCAAGGTGTGGTTACATTATCCTTTGTTTGTTTTTCGTCTTGGTTCCCAAGGTTTCCAGACATATATTATATTTTTACTTACTGTTAAACTTCTCTAAATGACTCTCCTCTGCAGTGCTCATTGGCCCAAAGTACTAAGTTGATCATTTGAAAAACGTTATTATTATATTATTATTCAGGCTACTTTTGCTCGCGCAGCTCGTATAAAAGTTTCCTTTATATATATCGCCTAGAGTTTTTCAAAGTGATTTATTTTTTATTTACGCGTGTCCGAGTTTGGTTTGATGTGACTGTAAGAGCGTAGGTATGAAAATATGTTTGGGCAGAAAAAAATACAAAAGATTTTCTTAAAGTCACACAGTGAGTGACATATGAGAGAAATATTAGCAGCAACGTCACACAATAGAAAAAACTAATGGATACAAGCAACGGAATTAGGTCGATTTGAAGAGGCCACAGAATACCCTACATTATTGTGGCGAAGTGTTGCTTTTGCTGGCAAATGTGGTAATATGAATGGATGAATAATATTTTATTTACAACATTATATGTTATGTATATGAAGAGTTCCCATTACCTAGCGCATTGTAAGTACACCTAAAGTACACAAAATAAAATCACCCTACTTCACACACGATAAAAATAAATAAAAACTGTTGGACTCAAAAATAACAATGTCCTGAAAACGGAGTGAGTAAAAAAGAATATATGTGTATATCGACGCTTTGAAAGTTTGCGTAGATTCTATTGCATTCTTTTCACATTCTTAAGATGAATAGGCAGGTGAAATCTTGTAATTCTTACACTTTAAGTATATGTTCAGCAATATCACTTAGAACACTACGAAGAACATTTTTGTGGAACATAGTACCCCCCTAGCACCTCAATATAATGGTCCTTTTTGGTCCCTTTTTTGCAAAATAGTAAGAAAACCCCTAAAACAGGAGTTTAATGGGTTCTACAAAAATATTTACCATAAAATTCTTCTCTGAATACACCAAAACTCAAAATTCAACTTAACTGCCAAAAATAATTCAATTCTTAAAATTATGTTCATGTTCAAACTGGTCCACAAAACTGAATTATAGGGGGGAACAGTGCACGGGTTTATAGATTTAAGTGACAACACCCAACAATTTTTTTCTAATAATTTTCTTTGTGGATGATTTAATATTAAAGATAAGATAATAATTAAGAGAAAATAATATTTTTTTATTTATTTTATTTAATATTAAAAATTCATGGTAGAGAGATGTAACGGTACTTCAAACATTAAAACATTTGTAGGAAGAACAAGTAAAAACGGCGTTAAGTTCGGCCGGGCCGAACTTAACGCCGTTGTCGGTTTCAGAGGTTGTCGGTTTTCGTAGAAGTGCAGTAATATTACAGGAAAATATAATTTTTTTAATATAGCCAAACCAAAACAAATACAAATATTGAAAAATTAATTTTATAAATAAATATAATATTTTAATTATTTCAAACCACGCTCATAAGGTAATGCTACCAATACGTCAATTCAAAAAATAAACATTCTTATATTTATAATTTCAAAAACATTTTTTAAGCCATAAATATTGGTGGATAGTGGGTGCTACAGTTGGTTGTATTTCCATTCTATTTTAATTCCAAAAGTACAAATTTGGAAAATCCATTATCAGACGTACATAGTGCAAAATAACCTAACTTCATGATTTAACCAATTTTTGCCATAAAAGAAAAAGTACGAATTTGAAAAAAACTTTTTATTTTGCGTGTCTATGCAGTCAGAGGAATGTATACACCGAATTCCATGATTCCAGCTGCGCCCATTTGGTTGGTACCATTTTTACCCCCTTGACGTTTCTACGCAATTAGAATTTCATCATACTAGATGTAGTCTTTTAGTTGGTACTACTTTTATCCATCTGTACCATTGTATCCCTTAAAAGTACTAATTTCGAAAAATTCGTCTATTTTCCTTGTCTACGCAGTCAGAGGAATGTATACTCCGAATTTCATGACTCTAGCTGCAGTCATTAGATGGTACTATTTTAACCCCTTTTTTCATTTTAACCCCAAAAAGTACGAATTTTGAAAAAAATCCTCTATTTTCCGCGTCTACGCAGTCAGAGGAATGTATACTCCGAATTTCATGACTCTAGCTGCAGTCATTTGATTGTTACTATTTTTATCCCCTTTTTTTTCATTTTAACCCCAAAAAGTACGAATTTCGAAAAATCAATTTATTTTCCGTGTCTACACACTCAGAGGAATGTATACTCCGAATTTCATGACTCTAGCTGCAGTCATTTGATTGGTACTATTTTTATCCCCTTTTTTTCATTTTAACCCCAAAAAGTACGAATTTTGAAAAATCCGTGTATTTTACTTATCTATGCAATCAGCGGAATGTATACACCGAATTTCATTATTCTAGGTACAGCCGTTTGGTTGGTACCATTTTTATCCCTCTATTCCCATTTTACCCCTTAAAAGTACGAATTTGGAAAAAATTCTTTTATATTATGTATCTACTCAATTAGAGGAATGTACACACCGAATTTCGTGTTTCTAGCTGTTGTCGTTTAATATGTACAATTTTTATCCCTTTTTGCCCCATTTTACCCCCTTCTAATAAGAATCACTTTATGGTGCACGTTTTTGCTGTAGGGAGAATGCGCATACCAAATATCAAGCAAATATAGACAGATATATTCAAAAAACATGCTTAAATACGCTAAAATATTAGGGATTATTATGGGTATTTTTAGTCCTTGTGAGGGAAAATTTTTTCCCTGTGGGCCGATTTCGCCCCATTTCAATCCCAACCGATCTACGACTATAAGACGCATTTATGGAAAATTTTAACGTTCTAGCTCCTTTCGTTTACATGCTAGCGTGCTTTCAACAGACGGACGGACATGGCTAGATCGTCTTAGAATTTTATGACGATCAAGAATATATATACTTTATAGGGTCTCAGGTCGATATTTCAAGGTGTTATAAACGGAATGACAAAGTTAGTATACCCCCATCCTGGAGGTGGAGGGTATAAAAATTAGAGCTTAGTTATATCAGCACATGTTATCTTCAAGGTACAGAAAAAATTTAGTTTCTTATCATATGTGTTTTTTTTTAATTCTGCTACTAAGTATAAGCAATGAAAATATAAATAATCTTAAAACAATATACAATGGTGTTTGTATGAAATCGGTTTTTAGTACAGCAATTTTGGCAAAATTTGAACACCAATTTAAAATTTTCGTCGACTAGAACTAGATGATCCCTTGAACAAGGAACTGTCATATTTACGAAGTGGACCCATCCCTAACCTGCCAAAATAGTAAAACAAATTCCGGTTTTAGCTGCAGTAGCCATAAAACATTTATTAAAATATCTCTACGGAAATATTTGATTTATGGTTGTCATCCGCCCAAAATAATAGATATGATAATGTTATGGATATTATTTTCAGGAGATATTTGTACTGCATCTATGGAATGATCGAAAATCCAAAAATTATAAGGTTTGTAAGTAAATTTTCTAATAATCTGACTGAAACGTATAGCAAGGCAGCTGGATGAAAATGGAGGTTTTTGAATAGAAATATTAACTGGCTAAGACAACAAATTGACTTCTTATCATTTCATACTTCAAAAAATTGCGTTAATACAAATCATTTGATGGTTGTTGTCAAAGATTCGAAAGGCCAAACTACTGAAAAATTTCTTGTAATTGTTATGTATATCGATTTATCCACCCATTATTTTGTTGATTTTTTGTCTGATAAGATATTTTAAAGAAGTAAATACACATTTGTATTTCCACTCTTTTGCTGATATTTCAGTAACTACTGTCGGTCCCATTGTGAGTATAAACAGCACAAATATAGACGTTTACAACAGAAACTTGGAAAAACAATGAAGAAATTTTTACAAAAAGTCAATATTTTATGTTGAATTTTTTTTTGATATAAGAATTATTTTTAATTTTTTATATAATTTTTATTAGATAAAAAAATGTATCCTGTAGAAAAAGTTTCCAATGTCTTTATCACATCGAAAAATATGACTGCTTCAATGAACCTCTTTCCTCAAATTTCAATGATACAGTATTGCCACAGTTTTCAAATACAAAGGTTCACAATTTCAAAATTTTCCCTTCTTCTAGGCATCGGCTTTATTTTTAAAGGAAAAGCAACAATATTGCTTTTATTTTTTCATTTAAACTGTACATTGAAAAAAATTAATTCTAAGTGGCCGTGTCATGATACATCAAATTCACTTTCAATATTCAAGTCATACAATTTTTATTTTCGACAAGTACATCACCACCTGTTGATCGTTTTCTCTACATCATTATTACAGACAAATTATATTTCTTTACATCAAATCGTTGTCGTCATCATTATCAGTTAAGATTGATAAAGAAAGACAAATTGTATAAGGATTACGGACGGAAAATCTCGGAAAATAAATAATTTTTAAACCCTAAACTAAAATTATTGAAAATTGATTTTTTATCGCAGTCAGAATTATAAAAAGCGTGTTATTCTATAAAAAAATTACCTACTTTTGATATACATGTAGAAATTAGAATCTAAAATTAGATTTAGATTTCTAAGATCTCCGTTCCTGGCATGTCCAAAATAGGTAAATATTGCCTACAAAATACGATTAAAACAGCTGTTAATTACTACTACTTTCGATCTTGCTGCAAATAGGAATGTTTCCATTGAATGTTTCAGTTGAAATTGAAATGCTTTTCGTAGAAATGATCAGTTTCGACAAAACTAATAAATAATAAAGTACAAAAAAACCTAGTCATGCTAAATTAATGAACATTTTGGCAAGTCCATATTTTGAAACTGACTTGTTAAATTTTTTCGAAGATGTTGAAAACTGAAAGTGTAAAATTTGTAAAATAAAATATATTTTTCACCCAGCTATTTGGAAATAGAACATATTAAAATAACCGATTTTTTATTTTTCATGATTCTGATTTCTTCTACAAAATCCTGTCAAATCCCGCTTTTTGGCCAAATAGAGATGGTCAAGTTAGTCTTTCTCTCTTTGTCTTTGTCGTTCGTTGCTTGGATGACTATATAAATGGCACCTAATGTATCGGTGGGAAATACTATACTCCCTAAGAGCTTTCAAACCTGGGAGCAGAGCTTTATTTTACAATTATGCATCCAAAATAATTTTAAGCAGTGCTGTGCCTTCTATACAAAGGCAACGGGGGCGAGGTGAAAAACCTCAAAGGACTTATAACCTCAAAGGACTTATTCACAAAATGAAGTGTTTGGGATTATAACCAATTATTTGTAGTCCTTCGAAATTTTTTGGATGTACAATCGTAAAATAAACATTTTTAAGCTATTCGTTTAGCATTCTGACAGTCGCGTTTTCAACTTATTTTAGAATACAGCTCTTCAGATTTTTGGAAGGTCAGTGTTTTGAAATACT